>RJWM01023723.1:0-31777 GCA_004363535.1 Dasyprocta punctata
GAAGGAGAACGGGGAGGAGATTACTAGATGGCATTGAGGTTTGATGAAAACATTCATCTCTTTAAATGGGGAGAGTGGCTTGCTTTTAATCAGTGAAATGCGGCTGAGTGCAGACGGTGAGCGGTAAATCACTGCGTGTCAGGGGATCTGTGTGTGTGTGTGTGTGTGTGTGTGTGTGTAGGGTGTGTGTGGCGGGGGGGGGACGAGGAAGAGCACCAGGGAGAAGAAGACCGTGGAGCTTGGCGAGCCAGCTAAGCTCTCCTTCCTCTTATGAATCTGGGCAGGCGAGTCATGGATCAAAGGGTCCCAAGTTGCCAAGGAACGGAGAGGTAAACTGGGAGAGCTCCTGCGAAGCACGGTGACTGTGGTCAACAATAATGCATTATATATTTCAAAATAACAAGGACATTTTCTTTCTTTCTTTCTTTCTTTTTTTTTTTTTTTTTTTTTTTGCAGCATCGGGAATTGAACTCACAACCTTGCACCTGTCAGACAGGCACTTAAGTCACTGAGCCAAACTCCCGGCCCTGGTTTTTTGAGGCAGGGTTGCACTGTGTAGCTCAGGCTGGCCTTGCACTCAGAGTTGTAGCCCAAGCCGGCCTTGAACTCACAACGCTCCTCCTACCTCAGACTCCTGAGCTGGGATTAAAGGCATGCGCCACCACGCCCGGCTTTCCTTTTCTTTTCTTTTCTTTTCTTTTCTTTCTTTCTTTCTTTCTTTCTTTCTTTCTTTCTTTCTTTCTTTCTTTCTTTCTTTCTTTCTTTCTTTCTTTCGTACTGGGAATACAATTCTAGACCTTGAGCTTGCCAGGCAGGCGCTGTGAACAAGGACATTTCAAATGTCTCACCATGAAAGATGACAGGTAAGCCTCCCGTTGGATATGCTAACAGCTTGATTTCATCATTCTACCTGAGAACATCACCTTGGCTGGGTATGGGGCTGCATACCTGTAATCCCAGGTACTCAGAAGACTGAGGCACGAGGATTGCAAGTTTGAGGCCAGTCTGGGCAATTTACAGAGACAGTATCTCAAAAAATAAAAAGGACTGGAGATGTCACTCAGTGGTAGAGTGTCCTAGGTTAAATTTCCCGTACCGCAAAACAATCCCTCCCAAACCTATTAAACGGTGTCCTATACATATAAACCATTATGATTTTCAAATCAAAAATAATACTAACAAAAATGAGAAGAGTAACAATATCGACTTCTCTATGCAGTAGTTGGCAAAATTACCATGATCACCTGCATAAAGTTTGTAGCTTGAGGCCTGTCTTTTTTTTTTTTTTAATTGTGTAATGGGGCTAATTACAGATGTTGAAATGTTAAGACAGGTCAGTGCATATGAAAGATGTTATACACATGTAAATAATTTTTTTTTAACTATTGAGAATATATTCTTTTGAAGAAATTGCCATCTAGTCAGGGGTTACAGTAATCCTAGCACTTGGGAGGCTGAGGTAGAAGGAACACTGTGAGTTCAAGGCCAGCCTGAACTACATAGCAATACTTTGTCTCAAACAAAGCAAAGCAAAACAAAACAAAACAAAGCAGAAATTAGGGAATAAGCCTGACACAGTGGCACATACCTGTAATACCAGAACTCAGAAGACTGAGGCAAGAGGATTGCCAAGTTTGAGGCCAGCTTGGGCGACATAGTGAGTTTAAGGCCAGCCTGAACTATATAAGGAGACACTGTCCCAAAAACAAAATTAAATTAAATTAGAAAAGAAATTACTATCTATCTATCTATCTATCTATCTATCTATCTATCATCTGTTATTCATGTTGACAGTGCTGGGGATTCAGCCCAGGGCCTCAGGCATGCTAGGCAAGTGCTCTCACCACTGAGCTATACCCCTATTCCTCCCTTCCCCTTTAAGCAGTGAATTGGAATTCCTGTTTATTTAAAAACTCAAAAAAATGCAGAACCAAGTAGATAAAAGATCTTGCCTTAAAGGAAGACCTGCTTAAAGGTCCAAGTGTCATCTCAGGGATGGTAGAGACAGGAACATCTTCCAGGTTCCCAACACTAATGGACTGAGCATGGCTTTGCTCCATCAGCCTGGCTTGCTCTGGCTTGGAGAGGTAGAAAAGGGCTAACTCTGTTAAAAAAAAAAATTCTGAACAAGGCAGCATTGGCAAGGGGTGGTTTGCTTTTTAGTTGTGGTATATTTAAGCATCATTTAATAAGTATTTTGAAAGAGGATGTAGGCTAAAAAATGATGATTGGGAGGTTGCTCAGTGCCAAGAGCCCTGCTTTAATCTCTCATACTGCAAAATAAATAAATAAAATTAAAATAATAAATAAATGAAAATAAAAAATCGTACAGAATTTTTTTTCAGTGCTGATTCTTGCTATCCTTCCCTTCAGATATTCTTATGTAGTAGAACTTAGGTGTCTGTGTTTTAAAACTAACATTCTAGGCTACTTTGATGGCACTGGTTTTCTGGTCTGTACTTGGACAAAACTTCAGTGTGAGTGAAAGTACTGCTCTGTCTTCTTGAGATGACAGATTCCCTGAGGAGCAGCCAGGGCGTCCATTCTCCAGCGGTCTTCAGGAAGTGTGTCGGAGCCTGCAGGCAGCTAGTGTAGCCCCATGGCCTGGCCGCAGGCTCAGAGTCTGCCATAGAAGGGCTCACCTTTAAAGGAAATTAAGAGCCTGGGGTATGGTTCAGTGGTAGAGAGGCGGTGGATTCGACCCCCGCTCAACACACACACACACACACACACACACACATACCACAAACACTCTTTGGCAGATGAATCTGATACTGTGTTTCCTCATTGGCTCTTGTGGACATTCTCAGTTTATCACCTCACATTCTTGTTCCTTATTTTTAAACATTTAAGGTTTTCATTATTTTCTAGTAAGTTAAGCAATGAACGCATTCTCATTGTAAGCATTTCAAACTCTAAATAGATCACTCTGTTTCCCTAGTCCCACTTCGCTCTCTAGAGATAATCTTTGCTGCTTTTTGATGTGGGTCCTTTTAACTTTGTGCTGTTCAATAATAAGGTGGCCATAAGTCACATGTGGCTATTAAGCCCTTGATATGTAACTAGTATTAACTGAGATCACCATAGGGAAATTTGGGGGGCTTATCATGAAAAAAAGTAAAATAGTTCATTAATAATTTTCTGTATTTGTTTACATAATATTTTATTAATTTGATTTTTGGTGCTCAGGCCTGAGCCCAGGGCCTCTTGTATGCTAAGTACATACTCTACCAGTGAACTGTCCCTTCAGTCTAATTTATATAATATTTCATATACATTGGGTAACAGAATAATTTCCCCTTTTCAAAAATATGAATACTAGAAAATTTTAAATTACATAGGTAGCTCTTGCTATATTTCTATTAAACAGTGAAATCTAAATCTCTCTTTCCATATACGACTACAAAGAAATGATAACTGAGATCATTCACTTTGCACTGATCTGCAGTTTTTTTCTCTTATCAGTCTGTCTTGGAGATGGTCCCTCATCAATAGGTATAGATCTCCTCTTTTCTTTAAAGTGCATGTCAAGTAATCTATACTGATAAACTATAATTTATTAAACAATTCCTATTGATGGACATTCGATTTGTTTCCATGTTTTCCGTGTTACAGACTAATGAACACCCTTGCTCTTTGTCTTTTATTTTTATTTTTTATTTATTTATTTATTTTTTTTGTGGCACCGGGGATTGAACTCACAACCTCACGCCTGCCAGGGCAGGCACTTAAGGCACTGAGCCAAACTCCCGGCCCTGGTTTTTTGAGGCAGGGTCGCATTATGTAGCTCAGGCCGGCCTTGCACTCGCGTTGTAGCCCAAGCCGGCCTCGAACTCACAACGCTCCGCCTACCTCAGCCTCCCGAGTGCTGGGATTAAAGGCATGCGCCACCACGCCCGGCTTGCTCTTTGTCTTTTAAGGAAAAATCTCCACATCAGCTTTGCTCAGTGGTACATGTTGCTGTGGACGAGAGGCTCAGACAAGAGGGTTGCTTGAGCCCAGGAGTTGGAGTCCAACTTGTATAACGTGTGAAGACTGCTTCTCAAACAAAGAAATTAAAGTAAAACCTCCCACCTCCCACTTCCCTTGGCTTGCAAGGATAGTGGGGTTTTCAGATTCTTTGTGAAAAATGTAGGGTGAATGTATGGTTTATTATCCACAAGGGGACATTTGGGAATGAAAGGCAGTGATATCAGTAACGATGCTGGGGCAACGGGAGGTACAGAGAGGCCTATCCCATGCAGATTAGAACATGTGGCCACAAGAGCCATAGAGTGTCCCACTTCGTGCCTGACTAATAGAGGATGAACATCGTGAAGTCTGAAGTCAGTCCAAGTCCTCAAACAAACACTGAACTCCAGGCTTCGGGCCTACCCTTTCCTCTGTCTGGATTGGTGAATGCAGGAGGAGGTGGGAGGGGAAATGGATCCACATCACCAGAGGGTATCCTCCCATTGCAGGAGTCCTCACCTCCCAGAAGCTCTTTGTAGAGTAGAGGGTGGTGAGTCTGCAGAGGGTTGAGGACCTGATTGCATCTTGACCACTCATCGCTAACTCAGGGACAGTCTGAGCTGCTGTGACCTTGAGGTGAAGGACCTCAGATCTTGTTACCCGTCCCTTCAGGAACCCCCCACGCTCTGCCTTCCTTCCTTCCTGTGACTAATTTCTGAAATCTCTGTGACTGAGCAGGCATTGGATGGGGTTTCCCGCTCTGGGAGGTCATGGGTGCCAGACTGGGGCACGGGGGGTGGGACGGGGTGGTGGTAGTGAAGACTGAGACTCCTGTGTGTCACATGCTATCCTTCAGGAGCTGAAGCTGAGGCTCCCAGACTGGGTGGCAGCAGCTGGTGGGTGTAGCGGTAACCGCCCTGATGGCTGAGTAGATAGGACTCTCGTGTTGGTAGATTCCAGAAAGCAATGTGCTCCCTGATGAAAAGGCCATGGTCATTGTCTTAGGGGATCTGTCAGGCCTGGCTTTGACAGTTCTCAGCTGCTCCATAAATCTTCCATCAGTTCCATCTGGCCAGAAAGATGTCATCACCATTTTCTCCTAGCAATGAGGAGTAAAAGGTCAGTAATGAAACATCTCCTCTCACCCTGTTCAAACCAAAGAAGACACACTGAAATTTTTCCATGGGAGGTGAAAACTAGTGCTGATGTTGGGTTGTTTATGCTGGAGTGACAATTACAGATTATTATAAGGAAGACAATTATGGTTAAGCATTATACTAACTAGGAGTCAATAGAAGAACTAATCATATACATATGATTATATAAAGCATTTACTAGGTAGACTTACAATGACTGCCTGCTGAATCAGGGGTGGAAGAATGAAAGTGGCCACCTGTGGGCTGAAGGGCAAGAGGATCTAGTTGAAGGTTGAAGGTCTGGCGCTCACTGCAGAGTCTGGTGAAAGTCAATGTCAGAAAACCAAAGGGTCTGCCCTGAAGAGTCTGCCCTGGAAGCCCGAACGAACTGTCCAACGGCAACGCTGAAGACTGAAGCACTTCCGAAGAAGAAAAAGAGGCTTCTTTCTTTATTCTGTGTTTATTCTGTCGTGGATACAAGCCCATTGGTTGGTGCCACCCATATCTGGGGTGGTTCTTCCTACCTCAGTTTGTGGCCTACCTGTCAATCATCCACAGACACAGCCCCTTCTTGGCGAATCTGCTAGATGGCTTTTACTCAAGTCAAGCTGACATATCACAATTAGCAATTACAGGTATTATCGAATACTCTAGGCACCCACATATTGAATGCACAGAACCTGAGGGTTTGAACATTGGGAGGATTCTAAGCAGCCATTCAGCTCAGTTGTTTTCAACTTTAAAAAAATGAAACGCTTATTGAAAATTATACTTAAATGTGGAATCTGAGTACATGAAATAGGACTGAGTGTAGATTTGGCACTCTGCCCTCTCCATACTGATTCCTGCTGTCCTCAATGTGGCTCCTGTTTGGAACCTGTTGTGTTCCTAAATTGCTGTCCAATTCCTAAATCCCCACTGAGGCCAGCCCAACAGTGTGTTCTTAATGTGCTGCCTCCTGCTTACTTACCCCACTGCCTTGGGAAGCAGCCTTTACTATTCAAAATTAGAGCCAATGACCAGAAAGTCTTACCTTAACGGCAACATGGTTGCTCTTCTTTCAAATCTGTGGCCTCTACAAGGTTTTAGTTGTGGCCTATGTAGTACCTGAGCCACCATCTCCAGGATGCCGAGCCACGTTTGTGCTGAACAATGACAGAGGCCTTTTGGAAGACTGTGTAGTTTATCATGAATCCAGTCAAGATCATCTCCATCAGCAGAGGAAGAAGACTCATGTGCCCCTCCTGCCTGGGGAGCTTGGGGGGCTTCTCTGAGCATTGGGAGGTAGGGTAGAGAGTCCTTGAATGCCGCTCCACTGGCAGTGGCCTCTCCCCTCTCAGGCCTCCTGCCCAGCAACAGCCTGGTGCTTTAATATCTCATGCTGAGAGCCAGCCTGCAAGACAGCATTATCAGTGAATGATCTCTATGTTGAAAGTTGTTTCTGTAATGTCCAGAAAACAATGATGAGAGGTAGGAACAATAAGTAGACGCATATGCAGAAACAGCCAGAGGCATGGTTCTTTGAGGAGATTCAAAGGCAGCCTGAGAACTGCATGCATCTACTCTGATTTAGCTGGAAAACTTCAGAAGATGGTGGTGTTGGAAGAGCTTTTGATTGCTTTCTGTGTCCTTTCAGTTAGTAGTAATCAGCAGGGTTTTGTTGTGTTCTGTTTTTTTTTTTTTATTTTTTTATTTTTTTAGAGACGGAGTCTCACTATATAACCCAGGCTGGCCTCAAACACAGCTATCCTCCTACCTTAGCCTCCCGAGTGCTGGGATTATGCTGAACAATGACAGAGGCCTTTTGGAAGACTGTGTAGTTTATTATAGTTATGTGCCACCAGGCCCAGCTACTTTGTTTTTCTTGCAGTGCTGGAGCTTGAACCCAGGTCCTTTGCACTGAGCTACATCCCAAGCCCATTTTATTTTTTTGAGACTGAGTCTCACTAAGTAGACAAGTTGCCCAGCTTGGGTTTGAACTCAAAATTCTCTCGCCTCAGCCTCCTGGAATACTGGCATTATGGATGTATACTATCATGTCTGGCCAGTCAAATCTATCTTTCTTTTTTTTTCTTTTCTTTTCTTTCTTTCTTTCTATCTTTCTTCTTTCTTTCTCTCTTTCTTTCTTTTGTACTGGGATTCGAACTCAGGGCCTTGTGCTTGCCAGGCAGGCACTGAGCTGTGAGCTACATCCCCAGCCCACATTTTACTTTCTGATCATAATGTAAATTTAAATTCTCAGACAAGGATAAAAATTCTAAATGGAAAAAAATTATAAATGGATCTATTAGTAAAGCTGGCCCTCTGTATCTAGGGAGTTATATCAACTGTAGATTGAAAATATTGTGGGAAAAAAGTACATCTGTTGGAAACACAGTCTTTTTTTCTTGTCATTATTCCCTAAATTACACAGTATAACAGTTATTTATTATGTATACTTTATTATAATTATATAAATTAATATATTATATAAATTATATGAGTTACCTTTATATACTTACATTGTATAGACTATGATAAGTAACTAAAATGATTTAAAGTACACAGGAGGATGTGCTTAGGCTATATGCAAATACTATGCCATTTTATATGTGGGACTTGAGCATCTGTAGATTTTGGTATGGGGGTGACCTATAGCCAATCTTCCTCAGATATGGAAGGACACCTGCGTACGCTGGTTTGGCCTCCACCGACACTCATGCCAGGGTCCTAAGCCTGTCTGGGTCTTTGATCTGGTTGCTCACATGAGTGGTCAAACTCGAGTATCACCTGGAAGGTTCGTTAATGTACAGATTGCTGGCCCCCATCCTCATATTCCTATTTCAGTTGACAGGGTAGGATTGGAGAATCTGCATTTCTGACAGGTGATGCTCATGCTGAGGGCCTGGGGACAGGCTCTGAGAATCACTGATGCTGGGCTGTCCTCTGATGTGAGCCATAGTTAATCTGACTTCTTGTAGGGGTTGGTTAATATTCATAGACTCTTCCCATTCCAGTGCCCACCTCCTGTGACGTGACTTTGTTGTCCCTCCCTGGCAGGCCAGAGCTAGCTCTCCAGTGTTTCCAATCTGGGCTTGTCTTGCAATGTGCTTTGATCAACAGAATGTGATGGTGTTGAGTGAGTTCCAGAGCCCTGATCTCAAGAGGCCCTGAGGATTGCACCTTTGCCCTTTTGGTACTCTGCTCTGAGACCACGATGAAGGAAGCCAGTCTAACCTGCTGGAAGATGAGAGGCCATACGGAGGAGAGCCAAGACCCCCAGCACACTGCCAGCACCAACTGCCAGATACGTGAGTGATGGCATCTTGAATTTTCCAGCCCCAGTAGATCCTTTAGCTCAGGTTTCTCAGCTCTGGCCCGATTGACATTTGATACCAGACAGCTCCTTGTGGTGGTGCTCCTGTGGGCAAAAGGATGTTCAGTGGCATCCTCAGCCTCTTCCCAGTAGATACCAACAGTACCAACCAGTGATGTCCCTGGTGCTCCTGAATGTCCTGGATGGGGTGGGGTGGGCATCACCCCTGGTTGATAAATCAACACTGTAGTTGGACGTAGCTCAGGAAATGAGTTCATGGGAAACTAGCTGAAAAACCACCCAGCCAACTCATAAAATCATGAATTATAATTAGTTGTTGTTGTGTTAAATTGCTAAGTTTAGGGTGGTCCATACTGCAAGGATAACTGAGAAACTTCTAATTCCTTATCCTGGAACTCTTCTTCCTTTCTTAGTGTCATGTGTCAAGAATACCATGGACTGAGTGTATCTGTTTCAAACATCCAAAATTATGTTCAAGAAGTTTTTGGTTTTTGGAGCATTTCAGGTTTGAAATTTTTGGAACAGGTATGTTCAACCTGCAAAGTCTGTCTATGCAAATATTCCAAAATCCCAAAGAACTTCAAAATCTGAGACACTTCTGGTTCTAAATAGCAAAGGGATATTTAACTAGTAACTCCTTTTGTGGAGGCATTTGCTACTTTTTCATTTCACTTTTATATTTATCTTTCCTTTTTTTTTTTTTTTTTTTTGCAGTACCAGGGATTGAACTCACAACCTCACGCTTGCCAGACAGGTGCTTAATCCACTAAGCCAAACTCCTGGCCCTTGTTTTTTGTGGCAGGGTCGCACTGTGTAGCTCAGGCTGGCCCTGCACTCGAGTTGTAGCCCAAGCCGGCCTCGAACTCACAACGCTCCGCCTACCTCAGCCTCCCGAGTGCTGGGATTAAAGGTGTGCGCCACCACACCCGGCTTATATTTATCTTTCTACCTTCCTGTGAAGTAGTTAGACTGATATTTTATTTTTATTTTTTGCTTTTGTAGTTCAGAATAACCTTGAACTCATTATGAAGCCCAGGCTGCCCTCAAACTGGATATCATCTTCCTGCCCCAGCCTCCTGAGTGCTGGAATTACAAGTGTGTGCCACCATACCCAGTTGGACAGATATTTTAAAAATCTGTCTTTCGAGCAGTGAAAAATGAGAAGTAAGATACTAATCGCCCAAGGTTACACAGCTTTTAGGAAAAGCTGACCTTTTTAATTTCTAGCCTGATACAATTTAGATCTTGAAGACAGATTGCCTGAATGTGAATGTTGTTCTGCTACTTATGAAAAATGTGATCTGGGCAAGTTGGAACTTACCTGATTCTCAATGTCTTTATCTATGTAACGAAGAAAGTGATATTCCTTACCTTATAGGGCTTTTTATGAAATTTTAATGAGATAGAACATGAATTGACAACTCTTTCTGTGAAGGAGCAAATAGTAGTCATATTTTGGGCTTTATAGACCACATTCTTTTTTAAAAGAGAGTAGGAGCGCTGGGTCTGAGCGGCTCTGACCACAGGACAACTAATCTGCCTTCCCGGGGAGTGTGCGACCTGCGGGGACTCCAGGAAGTGAAACATGTGCCTCCGGTATGCCTACCGGCATGCAGGCTTAGAATCAAGGACAACCCCTCCCCCTCCCCGCCCCAAGCAACCTGCTGATTCGGAGGTCTGGCTAGATTGATAGAAACTAAGGAACATTAAGCAACTAAACGCTACTATTGTTTCATTGATTTTGCAGGCCTGGAGCTGGCAACCTGAGTATCTCTTTGGAAAATGACAGTAGGCAATGTAGCAAATATGGGGGATTCTCTTCTGTCTTATCTTCGAGGCCCAATATGGTTTTCACTGTTTTGCTTTACTCTGATCATTATTTTTATTTTTTATTTCTTTATTAAAATTTTTTTTGCTTCATTTTATATTCTGTTTTTATTGGTTTTATTCTGTTTTGTTTTTGGTTCAATTCTACTATACCTGTTGGAATGGTCAGCTATTCTGAAGATAATGAGATATACTATAGTAGTTATTGTTTTCATAGTATCTTTCTTCGAAGTTCTGTACCAGTTCAGCTGCTTTGTTTTGATTGACTTTGTTCTGTTATGTTCTGTTGGATTTTACTGTCTTTAAAAAAAAAAAAGAGAGAGAGAGTAGGAAAGGTTTATTGGGGGGATAGGAATAGCTCCTGAGAGACAGGAGGGGTCCTGAGTGGGTTGCTGCCGAGGTCATCTCTCTGAGAATGTTTTATAGGGCGAAGTTGCGAGGTGGGTACAGTGTGGTCAAACTAAAATCAACCAATGAGATTGTGAGTATAACTGCTTGGCTAATATTGACCCAATAGGGAAGCGAGGCATGTAGCAAGGGCATATGGATGACATCATTAACCTTGGTCAATAATCTATAGTCTTAGTCTTGTCTTTAGTCTTAGTCTTAGTAGTTTTAGTCTTAGTTCATATGCCATATTATTTTTGTCACAGTTACTTAACTCTGCTTTTGTTGGTTAAAACAGAAAATATGTATTTGGCCAATTGTGGTGGCACACACCCGTGACCCAGTACTCAGGAGCTTGAGGCAGAAGGACTGCTGTGAGTTCAAGACCAGCCTGGGCTACACAGTGAGTTCAAGGTCAACCTGAATTACATAGTGATACCTTGACTTAAACAAACAAACAAACAAGTTTGAATAGGTCTGTTCGTGTTCCAAAAATCAAGCTGTGGGCCGAATTTGGTCTTGGACTATAGTTTTCTAATCTCAGTGATGGAGCATGGGGCTTTTTTGGTCATTGCCCAGTACAAGGGAAATGTTTTATAAATAATAGCTATTACTGAAATTACTGTATGATTATTATAAATTTTTCTCTCAACAGTCAATACAAAGTAACAATATAAAATGAAAAGCAGGACCTTCCTGGCAAGCACAAGGTCCTGAGTTCAGTTCCCAGTACAAAAAAAAAAAAAAAAAAAAGGAAAGCAGAAGAGTGTGACTGATGAAAGAATAAAGTAATTATTCCATTTGGGTGTGAGAAGAAATTTAGTTTGACTCTGGCTGTCTTTGATTCCTGGTGTTCTGGAAGAATGAGGCCGCCGGAGGAGACCTGAAGCTCACAGTCCTCTCTTACAATGGATAGACAATGATGTGATAACCGATAGTCTTGTGAAATCAACTTTGTTTGATTTCAAGTACTACATATAAAAGACATCGTGGTTTCCTCCTTGGTTTCTTTGAATAACTCACTCTGGGGGAAAAGGGCCTCCAGCCCTTTGGGGGAGGTCCCATGGCAAGTAATTAGAATGTCCTGCCAAGAATCACCATATACTTTCAACCACATTAAATAACCTCGAAAGTGGAACTTCCAACCCCAGTTAAACCTTCCAGTGACTGCAGCAGGGTGGACATCCTGACTGTCATCTCATGAAAGACCTCAGGCCCTAACGGCCCGCTTGAGCTACTCCTACATTAACGATCACACACACTGTATGAGATAATACATGTTCATTGTTTTTTTTTTTTTTTAAGCTGCCAGGATTTGAGGTAACTTGTACAATGACACCTAACTAATATACCCGCTTTCATAACTGCTTACACTGACTGATTACTGCTTAGCTTACATAAGAGCAAAAACTAGATTTCAGATGAGAGTTTGCTGAGTGACAGAATAACTGACAGAGTCATGATCAGTTGGTTATCATTGCTGTTTTCGAGGACCCCTGACCTCTGGTGATCTGATTCCAATCTGACTATCGGTCACATGTCACAGAAAACGCACTCACCCCAAATTATAGCTACACCAAATTATTAGTACTGTGTTAGAAATGCAAACTAATGCTTTTTTTTTTTTTTTTTTTTTTTTGCAAACTAATGTTAATTGTATACTTTCAGTGTATTGGGCTCATTTTCACAAAAATTTTAAGATTTCTTTATGAAAAAGGTACTAGTATTTTTTAATGTACTCTAATCAGGAAACTGCTTGCTATGGTTGATGTTCCCATGAAAATTCAGGTTGAAATTTAATCCCTGGTCTGAGATATTAAGAGATGGGACAATCATGAGGGTGTTAGATCATGAGATCTCTGACTTCATAGAGTGGATTAATTTGCTTATGGATTAATGGGCTAATGAGTTATCTTGAGATAACTGAGTCTCTTATCAAAGCCAGTTTGACCCTGTCTCTTGTTTGTGCTCCTCTCACAATGTGATGTCCTTTACCACTGGGGGACTCTGCAGGAGAATATAACCTCTTAAACTTGGACTTCCTATCCTCTAGAACCATAAGATGAATAAAACTTCATTCTTTATAAATTTCCCAGTCTCAGATGTTCTGTTACAACAACAGAAGACAGACTAAAATACTACTTTGAGAACGATTGCAGTATTGGAATACATGAGTGAGCGTGCCTGACTTTGCAGTCTGAGCTTCTCAGACACTCTGTGCTCTTTAATGCTCCTCCCTGTCTTTGGCACAGGGGAGGTTATAGTTGAGCTACATCTCGAAATACAAATAGGTGCTCACTTGCTAGAGAAAGGAGATGAGACCAGTAGGAAGAGGGACCAATGTGGGAAGCGACAATGGGGCACTATTGGAATTCAGGTTTGTCCAGTTCTAAAAGCCACCAAGAAATGGAAAGCTTGTGTGGCAGAGTACAATAAAAGGGAGCAGGCTCAGATGACAATGGTTCTTTCAACAAATAAAAGCAGTCCTATTGTCTTCTGGTTTCCATTGTTGCTGATGGGAAGTCAGTCGTATGTATATTTTCTGTTCTTTTTAAAGATAATTAAGCTTTTAAGTGTTTTAAAGATTTTTCCTTCATCTTTGATTTTCAGGAGGTTTTTAGGCTTTTAAAGTGATATATCTAGGTATTGATTGTGTTTTATTTATTCTGTTTGAGATTTGTAGGACTTCTTGAGTCTTGAATTTTCATGAATACCCTTCTTCGGTTGTTTGTGTGTGTGTGTGTGTGGGGGGCACTGGGGATCGAACTCACAACCTCATGCCTGCCAGACAGGCACTTAAGCCACTGAGCCAAACTCCCAGCCCTAGTTTTTTGAGGCAGGGTCGCACTATGTAGCTCAGACCGGCCTTGTGCTTGCGTTGTAGCCCAAACCAGCCTCGAACTCACAACGCTCTGCCTACCTCAGCCTCCCAAGTGCTGGGATTAAAGGCGTGTGCCGCCACACCCGGCAACTTCCCAATTTTAAATATGCCATGGAAAGTAAAAGACAGTGCTTGCCCATATTCCCCTTCTTTACATAATCAAGGGAATTTCATGTATTTCTTCCATTTGTTTTGTTAAAAATTTGCTTTTTTAGCTGGGTAGGATGGCACAGGCTCCTAATCCCAACTATTTGGAAGGTTAAGGAAAGAGTATCGCAAGTTTGAGTCTAGTCTGCATAATTTAGCAAAATTTTGCCTTGAAATAAAAAATGTAGAAAAGGTGGGGCTTGAGATGTAGATCAGTGCTAGAGCATCCCTGGGTTCACAGCAGGACCACAAAAAATTCCACAAAAGACAGGTTTGCTTGTTCTGCAGCTTATCCAGCTGTCCTCGGTAGAATGGAGATTGTTCTCAATTACCTAGTATGCTGTTAATGGTAATAGGAGTTTCATTCATATTGTAGTTCTCAATTCTGTCACTAATTAACTGTAGGACCTTGGGTCATGGGTTTTTGTTCAGTAATTAAATGAAGATAGTTGTGGAAAACCACCTGGATAACTCTTCTTAAAAGAAGAGCAACTATCTCTGTTTTGGATAGACTTGGTCCTTTCTCCATGTATCGATATGTACAGAACTGGCTAAGCCATTTCTTTATCCCTTCAGTTGACTTTAAGCAATGTAAATTGGGCTGGCTGAGGAGCTGATGTGTAATCTTGGAAGCAAGGTGACAGTTGCTGTTTCCCACCCAGTGACTCCTGAAAAATGTGGTTGAGCCAAGAGAGAAGAAGAGTCACTGTTCCCCACTGTTGATGGGGACTGAGCCTTCAGATAAGAAGTTATGACTTCCCAGGGCAAAAAAGATTGTACATCAGAACTGAAGTACCGACCCCAAATTATTAGATAGTACCTCAGTTGTGTTTTGCAGATTACTCTTTCTGCATTTCTTTCTCTCTGCACATCGCAGAGGTGATCTCAGGCCTCCTACCTAGCCCAGCTCATGGCTCTCATGTGTTTCCTGCCGCTCTCACTGTCATTCATCCCTGAGCAGCTCCCCTTGTGGAGAACTAGTGAAACCCACATTGGGCCCTGGGTTGCAGACTTTGTGCTGGTGAACCACCATCTTGGCTGGACTTAGGACCCTCTTGGCTCCCCATAACTATAAATATGTCTTAATGTCTTTATTCTCACCTTGGGTTGAACTGGAAGTATAGATTGTAATTAACTTGCTAGAATTTCAGTAACATTTTCATGGGATTATGAATATAGACCTTCCTGGACCGTGATAGTATCGCTGAGTTTGCTTGCCTCATGGAGTATTAGAGGAGCACGTGGAGTAAGCTACATGGAAACATGGAATCCAATGTATATGCAATGCACTAAAGCCCATTTCCCTTTGACCCCCATCTCAGGACTTGGAGAGGCAGAGAATTTGGGTTAGAGGGAGCTGGCCGGTGCTGACTGCTGCCTGTGTGTTGGTGCCCAAAGAAGTCTGCATCAGGAAGTCTCTTGTGTTGCTTTCTACATACCAGGTTTATTATGGTACCCTGCTTGCTTATTGTGGGTTATGGCAGTCAGATCTCTTTTTTTCTTTCTTTCTTTTTTCCAGTGCTGGGAATTGAACTCCTGGTCTCTCACATGCTAGGCAAGCACTCTGCTACTGAGCAACCACCCCAGCCTTTGTTTTTCATCATTATTTTAAAATTAATAAATTACTTACTTACTTAATTTTTCAGTATTGGGGCTGAGCCCCAGGGCCTTGCACATGCTAGGCAAGTGCTTCATGTCCAGCCTGGAAGTCAGATCTTAAATCTGAATGACCAGGTGAGTTTTCATTCCACTTTTTCTCAATTCTTTTTGCATACCATTGCGTTTCCTTAATTTCTCTGTCTAGAAGCTCTTCACAGTCAGATCCACAGAGGTAGCAACCAGGAACCCTGGATTTGCCTGAGAGCAAAGCTCCAGGCCATGCCCTCCCTCCGCAGCTCCCTGGCTAGCCGGCTGGGCCCCATCTCATGCTTGTTTTAGCCTTGGTGAACTGCGCGGAACCAGGCCTGACCCCGCCCATTTGTGGATGTGTGGCCAAGACAGGTCCCAGGGTCCTGCTGGGGCTGTGTGTGAGGGGAGTTGGTGGTGCAGGGTGATGGCATTTGTGACAGGGTGAGGGAAGGAGATTGCTGGCTGGGCTTCAAGGGGTGCGATTAGATTACAGCGGAGGTGCCTGTCTGGCCGAGGTGGGAGACTTGGTTCTGTTCACTGCCTTCCCAGTGGTCACACACTGGTGCGAGGGACATTCTGGGGCAGCAGACAGTAGCCCAGGGGCATGGGACCAAGAAGCTCCCTCAAAACAATGCTGCCCTGGGCTTTTACTTCTTTTTCTTTTCCTTCTAGGTTTTTTTCTTTTTTTCTTTTCTCTGAATTTGTGTTCCTGGATTGTCAAAACACCTGCTGAAGAGGTTGCCAGCTACCTGAAATCCTGCCAGTTTTACTCTTGTTCCTTCTCTTCTCCCTCCCATTGCCTTCTGTATGTAGGCAAATGCTTTCTGAGGCAGAATACAGTGGAGTTTGGGCTTTGGTGTCAGATTCAGGAATTTTTAATCTTTGCTTGATTACTACTAGCTGAGTGACCCCAGCAAGTTAATGTCTGCAACCCTCAGTTTTTTCACCTGGCAGGTGGAGAATGTGATACCTTCTCTTAGTTCATATAAGTTCATTATGCATTAAATTAAATGCATAATGTCTCAGATGACTGTTGGTACCTACTGTGCATCTGAATGGCATTTCTCTTCTCTTTTTTTTCCTCTTGGGATTATTTTGGTCATTTTCTGTTAAAAAGCTTGGGAGAAACTTTACAATGAGGGGTAAGAGATTCAAATGTGGTCAGTATACATCGTAGTTACTGTCCTCCTCTAGTCACTATTGCAACTGTCATCTCTGATCTCAAGCTTTGGGGAGCTGTCATTGAGGACCTGTAGTAGGTGGGCAGCATCCAAACCAAGGTAGAAGGAGATAGCTCAAGAATAGCATTGTCTTGGCTACTTTTTACTTGTTGCCGAGACAAAATACCTGACACCCAAAATTAGGGAAGGAAAGGTTTATTCTTACAGTTTCTCAGGAGTTTCAGTTCACACTTAGTTGGCTCCAAGATAGCGTGGCGTGGTGGGCCTGCTGTTCATGGCAGCTGCAAGCAGCAAGGCGAGCTGGCGAGAGAGAGAGAGAGAGAGAGAGAGAGAGAGAGAGAGAGAGAGAGAGAGAGAGAGGGAGAGAGGTGGAAGAGGAAGTGAACAAGAGGAAGACCCGCCTTCCCTTACACTGTATGTCAGCTCCACCCCTGGGTGGGCACAGCACTCACATTGCTAGACAACAAACCAATAACAAACCAATAACTCAGCCCCATCAAAATTATATGAGGACTTGGGGGTACATAGTATACCCAATACAAGCATGCACAGAGAGCCTCACAGAACTCACCTTGGGAGGGACTAGGGCACTGTGTCACCCTCTGTGTAGGGGACTGCTGTCCTTCTACATGCCCATCATAGGGTTCCAACCATGTCTGTGATTTTATGCCCTGGTACCCTTTTTATGAAAAAGCAGTCTTAGGAGTACAAATTCACTATGTCATACCACATTAAACATTTGTATATGTTCTTAAAGTTTTTTTAAAAATGAATAATATAGAGTTTGTTAACCCTCTGTTGTTTTCCAGAGTCAGGTACTAACATATTATTTTGTATTTAGTATGGTAGTTGAAGTTAACTTGTTTTTAAAAATTTAAAACCTTATTTTAGCCTCAGTCTAAACAACAGTATCCAATTAATCATGGTTATAGCGTAAGTGACTATTGAACTGAACTGGGGAAAAACTCGTGAAATGATGAATTCATGTTGAAGAAGAAACAAATTATAATCTTAGTAATTAACAAAAATCACAGAAAAAGAGCCAGGAATGGTGGTGTACTCGGAGGCTGAGACAGGAGGATCATTGCAAGTTTGAGATGAGCCTGGGCTACAAATTGAGCTCCAGGCCATCCTGAATGACATAGTGAGACCCTGTCTCAAAAAAAAAAAAAATCACAGAAAATAGGCATGTTATCTTTCCTCTATGTCTATGTAACATAGTTGAAATCAGGCAATTTCTATCCTGATTTTTTCACTTACTCTGAAATTATAATCATTTCCTCTATGTAATCAAATCCTTCTCTGAAATTTGACCTAGAGGCTGAGCTCCCTGTGGTGCCCCAGGGCAGCATGACAACTTTAAGGATAGTCTTTGGACAAAATCTCTATCTCCAGGGGGCTGCAAGCCTCTCACCCACTCCAACTTGCAGCTTGAGGCTCAGATTTGTAGAGCTCACCTTTGCTTTTCATTGAAAGATTTGTGGCTGATTTTTATAGTTCTCCTAGGAGTAGAGCATGCAGTGACTTTCCTCTGTGGTTGGCTATCAGAAATTCTTGTTTGATAAAGTGATATAAAATGCACAAGAAAAATAGCACTGTTACAATAAGTTGGATTCTCCAACCTAGAGAATCTGAGAGCAGCATACAAGAAACAAATCAAGAGTTTTGTTCAGTACCTCTTCTAGGTGACAAATGTTTGCTTTCCTTCTAGTTTGTTCTGGGCAGTTCCTCTCTCATTTTCCCCAGATAGCCGGAGGAGGGTAGTGATAATTCCATAAAGAATCAGATGTCTTGGGTGCTCACAGGAGAATTATGTCTGTAGGCCATTTCCCACCCTGCTTCTGAGCTCCTGAGAGGCTTTGCCTATTAAGATTCTCCCACAGTGGCTCAGCCCAGGCCACCTCCAACCCCAGCCAGGCTGTCTGTCCTCTCCTCTGCATTGGAGAGAAAGCACACCTCGTGTCCATCAGATGGGATCTGAGTGCCCAGAGCCCTTCAGAAGTGCGACTGGGAAGCTAGCACAAATCTCAGCGAGCACGAGGAAAGACGTGAGTGGTGGCTGAGGATGGCTCATCCATCAACTGGCAGCCAGAGAATCAAGTAACACACTAAGCAGGCTAGAAGGAGTGCTGAGCTGTTTGCACCATCTCAATGATCCCTAATTAAATGTCTTGTTTGAACAAAATGGCTGGAGACAGCAAAGCTCCTTGGCTTCTCCCAGAGGGTGGTGAGGGTAACGAGTGAACACTGCCTTCTGGAACTCCAGCCGTCATCGCCACTCTCAGTGGCTGTCTTGTCAAAACTGAGCTCAGAAGTCTAACATTGGTGGCTACAGACAGACCACCCTGGTGCTCAGTGGCAGAAAGTGGGATTGTGTGGCAGAGACCCTCTACCCCCAATTGAAGGACAGTGTATGCCAACAATGATAGCAATGTCCAAAAATTAAAAAATAGTCACCTCATAAAATTAGTTGATTCCATACATATTGTCCTAAGTCACGACTAAGAGCAGGGAAACCAGGTTCACATTGCTGGAAGCTCGGAATTTTCATGGTGCTTCTAGAAAAATCATCTCTTCCCAGCAGAACTTCAATTGGAGGTGTTTTTCATCAGGTCTCTCTCTTCCAGTTGCTCTTTGCTCCCCCAGTTTTATTCTGGCTTAGATCGTCAGCTCAGGCCACCCAGGGGCAGTGGGCTGTGCATGGGGGCAGCCCCGGCAGCTGCTCTTTCCAAATTCTCTGGGATTCAAGGCTGGGCACTGAGTGATTACACTGCTGTTATCTGGGATTAGCTATTTTCGCTCCCTGTATTTATATCATGGAAGCTGCAGCGTGATGCGGCCAGATGCCAGGATAGGCAAACTGCTCCTTCCTTCTGGACGCACCTGCTGTTCTGCTAACACCCGGCAAGGTGGCAGTTGGTGAGGGACCAGACTGCCAACTCCATCAACCCTTTCCCAAATGTCCAGAGTGGTGAAAAGAGGCACAGGGAGAAACCCCACTCGGCAGTGACAGGCGCAGGGCACATCCCCGCTTGGGGGAGGTGTGGGTGGAGGGCTGGCAGCAGTCCCTGCAGAAGACGCCTGTCACCTCCCTAATCCCCTGAAGTCTTTAAGTCTAGGAACCCTCTTGCCTGCCCCTCACCCCTCTTTCACTCAACATACCCCAGGCATATCTCCCCATGTTGCACGTGAGGGGCCCTCATTTTAGGCAGCACAGAAAAGCACCTAGTGCCTCAGAGTCCCAGATTTAAGCACAGGAGAGTTCAAAGACCCTGCACTGTCTAACTTGGTTCGTCTTTGTCTCCCCCTTCCCTTCCCTCCCTGGACTTCCCCACTCAGAGGATGTGGGGAAGCTCCATCTGCCAGCTCATGTTTCAGGACTCGGAGAAGTGTTTGCAAAGGCCTGCCCTATCTCACTCGAGTTGGATGAGCTGTCCCCAGCAGAGTCTGTTATTTCATGAAATGGAATTAGCTCCCAGTCCCTGGTGCATCAAGTGGGGCTTCTTTCACCACGCCTGGGTGGGCCATCTGCCAACCTTTCCCTTCTCCTGGGCAAAAGTAGGTACTTCCAGGTCTTGGCAAAACCACCTTGGAAGACTGGAGGCCAACAGACCAAAACGAGACTTCCGACGGAGCAGGGGCATTCCTGAATCACTAACGCACCACAGAGCACTGTGGCACGGTGCCTGCTGGCTTCCCTGTGCCTCCGTGCAGTTCAGACTCTGTCTTTGCCCACGGCTGCTTCTCAGGGCAGGAACTGGGCAACGAATGAGCTCTCTCACATACATATGAAAAATAAAAATATAAAACCCTAAGGTAGAGTGTCTTAAACCTCAGATTTTTTTTCCAAAGACAGGCAGGATAAATATAGGTTGACTATTCGTTATTTGAAATGGTCGTGACCAGATGTGTTTAGATTTCTGAGTTTTTTTGGATTTAGGAATATTTGTGTAGATTTACTGACTGGGAACCCTTAATCTGAAAATCTGAAATTCAAAATGCTCTGAAATCTAAAGTTTTAAATTTCAAGCTTCAAATTTTGTGGCATTTTGGATTCCAGATTTTTGAATTAGGGATATTCAATCTATAATGTATAAAGATATATAAATAAAGATAAAAATAAACACCAACTAAATATATTTATTGAAATACTATTTTTATTGAGATTGATAAATTTTTTAACTCCAAAACTTAATGTAGTCAGGGATTTAGCTCAGTGGCGTAAGCGCCTGCTTGGCAGGCTCGAGGTTGTGACTTTGATCCCTGGTATAAAAAACAAAACAAAACAAAACAAAACAAAACAAAACACCTTAATTCAACCTTGTTCCAATTAACAGCACCTAAGAAATCACAAATTTGAAGCCCTAGTTATATTTTTGTCTTAATAAATTTCAAAATGAATCATATAGGGACTACCATATCCTGGAAAATTGTGGTCTAACTAAAAGAAAATCAGAAAGGTGATGGGAATCCAGATAGCTACAGTGGGGTGAAAGGGGCCAGTCTGGATGGGCCTTTGTCTCTGGGTGTGGCTTGGTGGGAGGAGTGGAGATGAGAGGGGAATGAAAGAGAAACTTCTTCTTTTTTTTTTTTTGCAGCACCGGGGATCGAATTCACAGCCTCACGCCTGCCAAATAGGCACTTAAGCCACTGAGCCAAACTCCCAGCCCTAGTTTTTTGAGGCAGGGTCGCACTATGTAGCTCAGGCCGGCCTTGTATTTATGTTGTAGCCCAAGCCGGCCTCGAACTCACAAAGCTCCTCCTACCTCAGCCTCCTGAGTGCTGGGATTAAAGGCGTGCGCCACCACGCCCGGCTAAGAGAAACTTCTTGATTGATAGAAGGTAGTGTATTTGGGAATGTTCAAACCTTATAGTGAAAAGGACAGATATCATTAAAATCCTCTATCTTAGTCTGCTTTCTTTTGCTAAGAACACAATACCATAGTCTGGGCAGATGTTAATGAAAGAGGTTTATTATGGCTCACCCTTTGTTGTAGTCAAGGTTTGCAAGGGAACAGATTTAATATAGGACACATAATTTATAGGGTTATTTTATAATATTCACCCAAAGAGTCAAATGCAGAAGAGTGCAAAGCATTTGTTCGCATGCTAGAGACCCAAAGAATCCAGCTGAGGGCCTGGATCTCAAGGCAATGTCCTGCATGAGTTCAGCTGAAGACCTAGGGCCCATGGCAATATACCCCACTAGTCCAGCTGGAGGCCTGAAGCCCATGACAATGTCTCATGCAAGTCTGTATCAAAGATTTTCACTGGGAAGGTCAGTGGTGGAAGCTAGAAAGTCTGTGCCAGTGGGGTGAAGGATCTGTGTCACCAGGCTGAGGAATCTGCACTGGAGCCAGGAAGTGACGCTCGAAGTAAAGACCAGAGCTCCCCTGAAGAGAGCCACAGCCATCCTCAGTGACAGCAAAGACCTGAGCTCTTCCCACGATGAGAACAGTTGAGTTCGTATCAGGAAAACCAGCGTGACAAGCTTCTCCAGGAGAATCAACAGCACACCATCTTCCCCCCCAATTCTCTTTTTATGCTGTTGACAACAATCCTTAGGTGGGCCTTCCACACCCTGCGCCACACTGACTCAATTCAGCTGGGTGTTCCAGGTTGACCATTAGTTCATCTACCACACCCTTCTAGAATCCAAGGTTGAAGGCCTACTTTGTGGTGGTCTTCTTGCTGGTAGGGTACAAGGAAGTGTAGGCCTCATGTGGAGACACAGTGCATCCTTTGGTCTCTTCTCTCACATCACCTGGACTCAATCATGGGGCTCCCCTTAGATGACCTTATTTGATCCTCCATACCTCACAGTGGGGATTGAACTGCAGCAGGAGTTTTGAAGGGATCAGGTTTGTCAAACCACAGCCTCTCCCCCCGATCCTGCCCAATCCACAAATACAAAGCCTCTGCTCTGATGCTGATGTCTCAATGCAGAAAGAGGGTTTACTACCCTGTCTTTCTTGGGAGTGAAGATCACCCCACAGCAGGCTGAGCAGAGAGGCTACCGGCCCTACCTACGCAATGGCTTATGTGGCTTTTTGGCCTCCTGTGCTGAATGCCTGTTAAAGTCTGTGGCACCCATGGGACACTGCAGGAGGAAGTAAACACCAAGCATCACCACAAGGGGGCCCGAGGGCCTCCCCTTTCTGAAGAAGAGAACAGTGTGTGGTCCCCATGCCAGCCTCCTGCTCAGCCTTGTTCACAGGTGAAGGGAAGTACTCCTGGAGGGGGCGGGGACGTTTCCACCCCTTCTCCATCCCGCTGTCCCCTACCAGAGTGTCACAAGCTCACTGCAGGCATTTTGGGAAATAGAGAAGCAGCAGGAAAAATAATTTCACTAATTAAAAAAGCATTGACAATATCTAGTTATGGTGCTTTCCATTCATCTTTCTGTATATCTTTTTTACATAGCTGAGAACACATTGAATGGAATTTCTGGTCTGACTTGTCCATGGAATATAAAATTGTAAGTATTTTCCCATACCATCAAACACTTTATAAATTCAATTTTAGTGGCTATGTTTTCTGTTTTGGTGTGTTAAAAACTCTATTGTTTGCTGTTATAAATAATAATAATAATGTTACTTTTAAATTATTATTATTATTATTTTTGAGACAGGGTCTCACTGTGTACTTCAGACTGGCCTTAAACTCACTACGTAGTTGAGGTTGGCCTCAAACTCACAACAATCCTCCTGCTTCAGCCTCCTGAGTGCTGAGATTATAGGCATGTGTCACCACGCCTAGCCTTCTATTATTAGTAATATTATAAATAATAGTCTATCTTTGGTCATTCAGCAAAATTTTGAATTATTTTCTATTAATAGATTCTCAGAAGTAGGATTAATGTAGATTGTTTGGAAACTATATTTTGTCTAAGCAAAAAATATTTGCATCATATTTATATGTACACATGAGACTAATACAGGTTGAGTGTCCCATATCCAAAGTGCTTGGGACCAGAAAGGTTTTGAACTTCATGTTTTATTCAGATTGCGGAGTAGTTTCACATAAAGAGATATCTTGGGGATGGCACCTAAGCTTAAACACTAAATTCATTCTTTTTTCATACATACCTTACATATGTAGCCTATAAGAACTTTTATACAATTGTTTTTGGATGGGTATGGGTCTCACTATGTTGCCCAGGCTAGTCTTGAACTCCTGGGCTCAATTAATCCTTTTATCTCAGTCTACCAAGTAGCTAGGACTACAGTCACTAACCTACCACTGTGCCTGACTCGCATAATAGTTTTAATAGTTTTATGCATGAGGTCAAGTTTCATGAGTGGACTGCCCCACTGTGATGTCACATCGGTGCTCAAAAATTTCAAATATTGGAACGTTTCAGATTTCAGAATTTTGGATTAAGGATGACAGTAACCGAGGGCGGAGGGTGGGGTGGATTCTGGTCAGGTAAAATTAGGATAAAGGGAGATTTGTCAGTATACCTCTGTGCAAAAAATTAGTAAACCATACACTCTATTGCAGCTTGACTGTAGAACAGATGGAAGAGTCTCTCAATAGCTAGCTCCTGCCCTTTCTCTGTCACACCCAGCACATCTGCTCACAGTCAAGTGTTGGGTTACATCGTTGGATGGCATCTTGGCTTCACGAGACATCTGGGGCCCTAGGTGTCTTCTATCTTGGTCACCAGCCTGTGTGATAGGGACAGAGAGGAAGTGGAGGTAGGTAATATTCTTTTGAGGAAGAATGTGGAAGTCAAATACATCATATCTTCTCACTGTCACTGCTAAGAACATAGCTAGGGACTGCCCCTAGCTGCAAAGGAGTCTGAGAAATACAGTGTCTGTTTGGGCAGCCAGAGTGCAAGCTGATGTTCTGTTATTCCAGAGAAGAGGGGAAAGTGAGGCTGGCAGATAATTATTCATGGGGACTTCGTTTTGATGGTGCTGGGGATTAAACCAAGGGCTTCATGTATACTGCACAAGCACTCTACCACTGAGCTATACGCCAGCCTCACAGGGACTTTTATTAAAAATAAGTGACTCTGCCAGGTGTGGTGGCGCGCGCCTTTAATCCCAGCACTCGGGAGGCTGAGGTAGGCGGAGCGTTGTGAGTTCGAGGCTGGCTTGGGCTACAATGTGAGCACAAGGCCAGCCTGAGCTACATAGTGCGGCCCTGCCTCAAAAAAAACCAGGGCTGGGAATTTGGCACAGTGCCTTAAGCGCCTGCCCTGGCAGGCGCAAGGTTGTGAATTCAACCCCAGTGCCGCAAAAAAAAAAAAAAAAAAAAAAAGTGGCTAGACATGGTCTGTGCCTGATTATTTTATAGGCTTTCATTTTTAACTAAACTCATAAAATTGTGTTACTGTGGGGACAATGGACAGCGATGGTAGTAATGGCATTATATAATAGGATTATGTCCATCTTCCTGTAATTATCCTGCAGTGGAATACCTTCTCTCAGGTGAGCAGTAGGTTGATCATTCAATTTGACAGCTCTATCAATGATACCTTTCTTACAAAACTTCAGTAAGAGTGGGTGGCTTCGCTTCCTTGGAGAAACAAATGACAGTGTGAAATGTGGAGGGATGAGAAAAGAACATCTACTAACTCATCAGGTCCTTGCTATTTAGGGATTATTAACACAGAGAAACAAAGGTCAAAGAAAGGAACTAATTAATCTCTAGGTCACTCAGCCTGGAATTGGCAGAACCAGGTCAAATTTATCTTGATTTCAAAACCAATGCACAATTTAAAGATTTTTGTCAAAATTATCTTTCCCTATCTCCAACCCACTCAACTCAACCCAATGCCTATTCCCAGAAACAAATCTTTCAATCTATTTAAATTTTTTTTTTTTTTTGAAACCAGGGGTTGAACTCACAATCTCGTGCTTGCCAGGTAGGCACTTGTGCCACTGAGCTACATCTCCGGCCCTCAACCTATTTAACTTTTTAAAATTTTCAAATAATATATACCTTAAACTTAATGCCTTTTATTTAGCGATATTCCCATTAAATTAAATTCAGCTAATTATTTTTTTTTGTGATTCTTTTTTTTTTTTTTTTTTTTTTGTGGCACCGGGGATCGAACTCACAGCCTCGCTCCTGCCAGACAGGCGCTTAAGCTGCTGAGCCAAACTCCCGGCCCTGGTTTTTTGAGGCAGGGTCGCACTATGTAGCTCAGGCTGGCCTTGCGCTCACGTTGTGGCCCAAGCCGGCCTCGAACTCATAGTGCTCCGCCTACCTCAGCCTCCCGAGTGCTGGGATTAAAGGCGTGCGCCACTACGCCCGGCTCTTTTTTTGTGATTCTGAGGGTTGAACTCAGGGCTTGTGCTTGCTAGGCAAGTGCTCTACTAATGAGCGTGGCTATTTCCAGTGCTTAAATTATCTTTTGATTCACCAATTGTGACCATTATCACTCAGTTTTCAGTTATGCAGATGAAGATTTTAGCCTGCTTATGCCTGATGTTTTCCTTTCCCTCCAACAGAATTTGTCTGAACATTTTGTAAAATTCTCAACTAGTACTTACATTATTTTGACTTTGTAAACATTGCACATTGCTCGTTGTTGAATCTGATAATCTACCAGGATTACATTTCTATTCTTGTACTGTATTTTTATTTGTTCAGTTTTCTTCAAATAGCTGACTAGTGGTACCCAGCCTTTCAACTATTTCATAAACTCCATAGGATGCTTTCTATGGTCAAATCCCTCAGATAGTTCATCAATTTGTCATTTTTCATATGTAGTTCAGGCTGGTTTTGAACTTGCAGCAACTTCCTGCCTCAGCCTCCTGAGGTATTGCAGGTGTGAGCACTACCCCCGGCCATGGCTTCTTTTTAAAGTACAGTGGTACCTTGGCTTACAAACCTAATTTGTTTTATGATTTTTGGGAGGATGGCTATGTTTGTTTGTGTGGGAAAGATGGCTGTGGTTATGTTTGTTACCTACTGCAGAGTTTTCGAATAGAAGCAAAATTTTGCAGAACGTTTTTGTTTGTGAATTGTTTACAAACAGAACATTCATGAACTGAGTATTACTGTATATCACATGGATCAGATGGGAAGCACTAAAGAGGATCATTCATTTAATCAATTCCCTCCACAAATATTTCTTGATTCCCTGTGTCTGCACACTGCAATAGGTACTACAGAATCAGCCCAAAATAAGAGAGAAACATGTCCTGAAGGAGCTTACGCATTAGTGAAAGCTAGCTGAGCAAATAGACAATTTAGTAAGGGTTAGGTAGTTATCCTTTGGTACCTGGTGGGGGGTTCATTCTAGGGCCCTTGTGGATACCAAAATCCTTGGATGCTCAAGTCCTTTATATGAGGTAGCATAGTATTTGTGCAGAAGTTGTACAATCCTCCCACGTACTTTAACTCATCCCTAGATGACTTAGAATCACTAATACAGTGGTACCTTGGTTCATGAACTTGTTTCTTTGCACAGTTCTGGTCACAAACAGAGTTGAAAGAAAACTGAGTCAAATTCAGTGATTAGGTTTAGTGTTGACCTCATGGAGAAATTTGATTTGATTCTCATCAAGTTTGGCTTGTGATCAGAATTGTGGAGAGAACTGAGTTTGTGAATGGAGGCATCCATCAGAGTACAATGTTGTTATACTGCATCATTTAGGGAATAAGATGAGCAAAAAGTCCATACATGCTAATCCCCCCCCAAATGTTTTTGACCCACAATAGTTGAATCTGCAGCCTCAGACATGGAGGGTTGACTGCACCAAGAGGGAAAGTGCAGAGAATGAGGGCGCAGAGGTGTGA
This sequence comes from Dasyprocta punctata, assembly GCA_004363535.1. NCBI lineage: Eukaryota > Metazoa > Chordata > Mammalia > Rodentia > Dasyproctidae > Dasyprocta > Dasyprocta punctata. Next base: position 27,217 of record RJWM01023723.1, read on the forward strand.
GACCTTAACTCAGCCTTAAAGAAAGCTTTAATTGTCCAGAACACACTCACCCGTTCAGGACAATCCTGTTAAGTTCAGAGATGAGAAAGCAACCCTACACTTGTTCTTGCTGCCACCCAGTGGCATCTTCCTTTGATGTGAGGGGGCTCCTGTGGCCCAAGGGAGCTCATCTCTGCATCTGTGGGAAGCTGGCCGGAGCCTGTCGCCTGGCTGCACGTGGCCACTGTCCCATCACAGATGCTGGCGAAGGAGGCCATAGCACAGACAGGCCGGCTGGCACGTGGCTGGAGGGAGGGGAATGTGTTTGGAGCCCATCCCTGTTGGCTGGCTTTATTCTCAGTGCTTCAGTGTGTTAGCAGGAGACCGTAGGCACAGAGACCCCAAGGACAGAAACTGGGACAAGGACTGGGACAAGGACCCCGGAGAAGAGCTGTCAGTGAAAATGAGTGAGGGAATGGAAGCTAGGAAAGCATTGTGAACTGAGATTCACCACATCATGAAGTGTTCCAAACAGCTGTCCTTTTACTTTTTCAATATTATACTTTAACGTCTTTTCCCCTAAAGCACGTCAGTAGATGAAAGAGGAAAGGGAGTTAATTCGCCATTAGTGCCACCCCGGTCAGGGAAGCGGCAGGATCTGACCATTCACCTATGTCCAGCTCTGGCTTTCTAGTGAGCTGCTGCCTGGTGAGGGATCTGGGGGGCCAGAGAGGGAGGGCGGAGGTGGGACGGTTGCTCCTCCCCTGCTTGGAAGTATGGCCAGGGAGAAGGCGGAAATAGGTTCCGGGGGAGGCTGTGCTCTGAGCAAGCTGGATTTAGCCGAGTATACCAGGAAGCCGATTCTAACTGTGAATGTCTTCATGAAAAGAACAAACAGCCCCACTGAGCAAGGATGCTCCTTTGCAGTTTGTGGATAGGTTGGATGCTGTTCGGGATGCTGGACCAAGTCACCTTGGTCTTCCACGTCTTGACTCCAAGTAAATAACAACTAATATCTTCTGAGTGTAGCCCATAGGTCACTTTCCTTGTATTAACTTACTTAATCTTCACGGCAGCCCTCTGAGGAGCGCTAGTAGCCCACTTTAGAGATGGAGAGGCTGAAGTACAGGGAAGTGGTCAGGAAGTTTTTGTCCTGTTTTCTGCTGAAGCTGTCTGGCACAGCAAAGGGCATTTCACTGTAGTTGCTGGGAGCATGGGTTCTGGTGAGTCTCGACTCTGGATTTCATCACCCCTTGCCAGCTGTGTTACCTTGGGATGGTTTCTTCCTGTCTCTGAGCTTCACTGTTCTCATCTGTGAGATAGGCTTGATGGCAGTGCCCCTCATTCGTGCCCTGTGGAACGTGAGGGCTCAGCCAACACCTGGCCCAGCACAACCCTAGTGATGGTCCCTGAAGGCTCTGTTCTTCCAGCACCTTTGCACACACTGTCTTCAAGTGCCTTGCTCAGGTGGGTTCTTGGGAGCTGTGTTTGAATTGAGCTGTGCGATCTTGGGGCTTTCACATACAGGCAAGGACTTGGTCTTTCTGTGCCTGCAGGCTTTTCTGTTAATGTTAGTGGGAAGGAAAGTCCAGGAGCAAGAATGGGCAGAAAGCAAGGGGTGAAGCCGGGACTGTGAACTTCAGGCTAAGGCCTTCCTTCCTACCAACCAAAAGCTCTGCTCCAACCTTAGCAGCAAGTGTCCAGAACCTGGCAGCACTCAGATGTCACTCACATCACCTCATGCCACAGACAAGTGTCTCTGGTGAAGCTTTTTGCCTGCTGCTTGGTGTTTAAAGTAAAGGTGCCAGCGTCCTGGGCTGGCCTCCCCAGATGCTGCTTGCTGCGTGTGTGGTAGAAGAAGCTGCAGATCTGGGAAGGACCATGCTTGGATCCTAATCCTGGCCTGGCCACTAAGAAGCCATGCAACTTCAGGCAGATGACCTCTTATGGCTCTGTTCTCCATCTATAAAGGGCATAAAGTATTACCTGTGACACCATGAGCCTGTCAGGTGCACGAAGGGGGCTGGATCTTGTGCAGCATTTTGTAACAAGAATGCTGAACATCGGGCAAGTAATTATCATGACACAGAGGATGGGACAAGTCTGCTCAAACAGGGGTCATGGTTATGGGATGACATCTCCTGCTGTTTTCTCCATCCTCTTCTCCTCCCACTGAAATTCACCTTTCCATAGGAAAGAGAGCTAACCTGAGAAACGCTTTCATTCCTCTTTGCTGAAGTGTTTTATGAATCATCCTTTTCTTAGGAGCTTTCTGAAGACCCTTTATATTTTAACCCACAAGAGCATCTGTTCTGGGCACACAGGGACTTCATCAGGCTGGAAGCATCAGGGCTGTAGAATTACAGAATCTGGATATTTTCTCCCACACCACATCCATGAACAGTCTTGATAATAAAAAGTGAAGAAATAATATAAACTCAAAACAAAATGCAGTGCCTTAGTAATTGAATTTGTCTTTATATCTTTTTATGGATTTAAAGAAGCTTTTTTTCCCTGAATGCAAATCATTTTTAGATGCCTGCAAGAATCTAAAATACATTTTTGTATTTTTCTTCTCATTTATACACATTTCCTAAGTTGTTCCAAAATCTCCATCATCATAATCAAAAATGTTCATTCGGTTGGACAAACCACAATTTACTGAGCTATCCATCACTGTCACTTATGTGGCTTGTAACTTTTTTATTGTTCAGCACTAAATCTGCAGAGGTGTGTAGCTCTCCACACCTTGGCTTTGTCTTGGTCTTCTTATCTCCTGACACCTGTAGATAATTTCAGCCTGTAGCTCCTTTGGCTTAGTGAGTCCCCTGTCATTGCTGTGGGAGGTGCATGCCTTGGTTTTTGTTTCTGGACTCTGCTCATTGAGTTCCAGGACAGCCTTGGTTCCATTCAGCCACTCAGGCTTGGAGAAGTGAGGAGCGGGTGCGCTGGTCCAGGTTGACATTCAAAGCTCAAGGTCGCCTTCAAGTGCTAACTTGAGGGAACTGCAGGGATGGAAGATGGAATCCCATCTAGACATGCTCCAGGACACACTCATCTAGATCACAGACAGAGCTGGACAGTGAGATGACAATCTCCAGGATGCAGATGGTTTCTCTTCAATTTTTGTTCTATTTAGTTTTATGGTTGAGTTCCTTCATAGAAAAAGAGGGAAGCAGGGGAGAGGGGAAGGAAGGAGAAAAGGAAGAGGGGAAAACGTGATATAACCACCAATAATTAAATGCTGACCATACACCAATCTCTTTTGCTAGGTTGTTTACATCCATCAATGCTAAACATTATAGCCATGCTCTTACAAGTGTTGTTTTACAGATAAGGAAACTGAGGCTCAGAGAGGTCATTACTCAAGATCACTCAGCTGTCAGATGCACGAGCCGGTGCAAAACAGAGGCTTTGGGAGCCTCAGCTTGGCCTGTTTTACTACCCCGGCTGATCTCTGTGAAAGCTCGGGATGGCGATGACCTGAGCCCGGGCTGAACAGGCAAATCTCCAGCTCTTATCTGTTGTTGCCACAACCCCAGGCTCTGCTCTTCTCATCAGAGCTCTCTCCTCCAGCCCCACAGAAAGATCCATCTCCTATGCTTGGGGGACCAGGGGCTTTGCTAGTCTGCCTGGGGTACCATGCCCAAGCCCTCAGTCCCACAGGCAACCATCCTGCTTCCTCAAAGGCAGCGCTGGAAAATCTAAAGCAGCCTGCTCCCCTGAGGCTAGGATGTCCTGGGCCCTCTGCTCCAGGACCAGGCTTGTCACTCTGCCCTAGAGAGGGAGGGGCCCAGGCAGCCAGACTCTGCCAGCAGCTTTCTGCCCCAGGGCTGGGGGCGGCAGCAAACCCTGCACTCCTCAGTTCACTATCATTATTTGTGGCAGTGTTGGGCGTTAAATGCGGGACTGTGACGTGCACAGCACGAGCTTTGCACTGAGTCCCACTCCCGGCCCCACCCTTCTTTAAAAACGAGACTCATCAGGTTAAATGTAGGGACAGAAGGGACCTTAGCAGAGTTAGAATAAGACATGGGCCCTTTTTAGAGGGTAGAAAACGGCCTGTGTGTAGCTCTGAGCAGGAAGCAGTTTGGACGCTCTCAGGCCGTGCTTTTGCCACCTGCCTCTGTGCGGGCGACACTGCCCCACCTCGTGACTATCCCAATTCCCCTCCCAGCCCATAAGACCAAACCCCTGGCCATGAGCCCAGTAGCCAATCAGTCAAGTGTGGACCCTCAAGGCAGTGGAGGTGGGATCTCCACCCTATGAAACAGGACCACCTCCCCAGATTCGGGGTGGCTCAGCTCTGAAGCCCCCCAACCCTCTCCCAGAGTGCCTTTGTACCACTTCGTGCAATACTTGCCATGCCGCTTTTGCTTTGCGCTGGTCTCCTCTGACTCCTCTTCCTCTTTCTGCATTGGAGAGAGACAGACAGACCCGGAGAGGGTGAGTCTGGGACCTCTAGACCCCGGATCCACCAGATGTAACATTAAAAAAAAAAACAAAAACAAAAACAAGAAAGTGTAAAAAGAAGAAAGCAAGCAAATAGTTCCACAATCCCATTTTTCGGTAACCACTGCTA
>RJWM01023724.1:0-31674 GCA_004363535.1 Dasyprocta punctata
AAAAAAAAAAAATTCAAAACAATGGAGCCCAAAACAAAGACCTCAGTCATGAAATGGGAAGCTGAATTAAACAGGCACGTCTCAAAAGAAGCGCAAGTGGCCGATAAGAACATGAACCTAAAAATGCTCAACATCTTCAGCCATGAGGGAAACGCAAAGGAACACACCTCTGAGATTCCGTCTCACACCAGTGAGAATGGCTGTCAACGAGCAAACAAAAGACCGCAGGTGCTGTTGAGGATGTGAGGGAAAAGTAACCCTTCTACACCACGGGCAGGAGTGTAAACAAGTTCAGTCGTCAGGGAAATCAGTATGGAGATTCCTCAAAACAACTAAAACCAGAAATTTCATTTGACTCTCTCTTGGGCTTCCTCAAAGAGTCATACTATAGTAATACATGCATAACCCTATCTACAGCTGCACAATTCACAATAACTAAGCTCTAGAAACAGCCTAGATGCCCACCAACGACTCATGGACAAAGATAATGTGGTATGTATGCACAATGGAATATTATTCAGCCATGAATATGGATAAATTTGAGCCATTTATAGGCAAACAGATAAATCTTGAGACCATAATGCTAAATGAAATAAGTCAAAAACAAAAGCCCTGACTTATTGCATCCTTTCTCTTAAATGAGAAACCCAAAATATAAATAAATGTAAGAGTAACATAAAGAAAAGATAGTAGGATACAGGGAATAGGCTTTTTGGAGATGGGAGAAAGAAGAAAGGCAATAGAATTGATCAAGCTATGATACATATGTACCAATTCCCCTCCAAAAATGTAATTATTATGTATGACACGCATGCACCAATAGCAAAACAGAATAAAAATCATAAGAAACTATCAAGGATAATTTTATGGTTAAAAAATTGAAAAATACAGAAGAAATACCAGCTGAGCATGATGGTGCACACCTGTAACCCCAGCACTTGGGAGGCTGAGGCAGGAGGATCACTGTGAGTTCAAGGACAGCTTGGGCTACATAGTGAAACCCCGTCTCAAAAAAAAAAAATCATTGAACATTCCTTCATGATAAAAACTCCTAATAAATTAAGTACAGAAGGAACATACCTCAAAATACTGACAGCTATATACTAAAATCCAACAGCCAATATCACACTGACTAGGAAAAAGCTGAAAACCTTTCTTCTAAAATCAAGAACAAGACAAGAATGTCTACTTTTAACCACTTTTATTTAATACAGTAATAGAAGTCTTAGCAATAGTAATTGGGCAAGAGAAAGAAATAAAGGGCATCCAAGTTGAAAAGTAAGAAGTTAAATTACCCATGTTTGCAGATAACCTGATTTTATATATAGAAAAACCTAAATACTCCATCAAGAAGTTGTTAAAACTTACAAATTCAGTAAAGTTATAGGATACAAAACAAAACAACAAAAAACAAAACAATAACAACAACAACAAAAAAAACAGTAGCATTTTACACACTAAAAATGAACTTGCTGAAAAAATCACATTTGCAATGGCTATGAAGGATCATTAGGAATAAATTTAACAAAAGAAGTGGAAGATCTCTAACAATGAAAACTATGAAACACTAATGGAAGAAATTATAGAGAACACATGAACTGGAAAGATATCCCATGCTCATGAATTAGAAGAATTCACATTGTTAAATGACTGTACTACCAAAGTATAGAATCTATACAATCAATGCAACTCTCAACAAAATACCAATGATTTTTTTTTTCAAATAAATACAGAAAAATAATCCTATAACTCATCTGGAACCATGAAAGACCTGGAATAGTCAAAGTAATGGGTTGGGTGTTAATATTTTTGTAATTAACAAGTGTCAGGGTGATAACACGGTATCTGCCTTGAAAACCACAGTAATTAAAACAGCATTGTACAGCCGGGCGTGGTGGCACACGCCTTTAATCCCAGCACTGGGGAGGCTGAGGTGGGCGGAGTGTTGTGAGTTCGAGGCCGGCTTGGGCCACAATGTGAGCGCAAGGCCGGCCTGAGCTACATAGTGCGACCCTGCCTCAAAAAACCAGGGCCGGGAGTTTGGCTCAGCAGCTTAAGCGCCTGTCTGGCAGACGCGAGGCTGTGAGTTCGATCCCCAGTGCAGCAAAAAACAAAACAAAACAAAAAAAACAGCATTGTACCAGCATAAAAAAAGATACACAGACCAATGCAACAAAGTAACACAGACCCAGAAATTAATCCATGGTCACACAGCCAACCGGTTTTTGGCAAAAGCACCAAGAATATACGGTGGAGAAAAGTCTTCATCCACGGCACTGGCGAAGCTGACTGTGCACGTGCAGAAGAACCAATGGGATCGCTCCTCGCAGCACACAAAGTTCAACTGAAACGGATCAATCACCAAAATGTTACACCCGAAACTACGAAATTACTGTGAGAAACTACCGGAAAAACAGTTCAAGACACTGCTGCAGACAGTGACTTCTCTAGACAGGGCCCCAGAGGTGCAGGCAACAAACGTGAAAACAGACAGCTGGGATCGAACTAAAAAGCTTGCGCGCAACGAAGGGACTAATCGAGGACTAAGAGACAACCTTAAAGAGCGGGAGAAAACGTTCCCGAACCAACCCTCCAGCGAAGCACGGGCATCCAGACATGGAAGGCACTCAAGAAACTGAGCGCCAAAACGACTGAAAGAACAAACGCTTCTCAGAAACAGACACACAAGCAGCTGCGAAGACACTGACACTCAGCCATCAGCCAGCTCACTGGTATTTCAGGCTTTTCATCTTAATCTTTCGGCGGGCCATTTCCCCATCTGTACTCTGCTTCATTCAAAGGCTTTTTTCATATTTTTTTTAATTAACAAAGTGTGGATCCTCGCTAAGAGAAAGGTAAAGGACCTCAGACGCCCGCTGAGCTCCCTGGGGAGCACGGGAACGGGCTGAGGCACAGCGCGGATTTAAACGGCCCCGAGGCCTGGGCGTCCTCGTCCAAGTGGCTCGAGGGTCTGGACGTGCAGGGGCGCAGAGCCATGCAGCTTTCTTGTGACAGGACAGCCCGCCCTGCCTGCCACTCCTGGTGTGGCCCACAGGCACTCGGTATGGCCACTTGGTCAAGAAGGGGAGGCAGAGACCCAAACCCTGGGATGGCGCCGAGGAAGCAGCTCGGGTTCCGTCCCCTACAGTGAGGGTGAGGACCATCCCCAGCTGCCTGTCACATCATCATGAGCATCGGATGGAAGGGACACTCCTTGCAAAACTGCAGAGTCCCCCTGGAGGCCCCACGGCTGCGCGCGGAGCTGACCCGCTTGGGCAGTGCACTTCCCATGGCACGGACAGAGCCCCGCTGCCCCCACGTGTCACCCGCTGCGTGGCAAACCCAAGGCTCCCAGAGCCCCAGCGCGAGGCGCTCGGCCTTGGAAAACGTCTACTAGACGCCACCCTTGCCCAGGACAGTCCCTGATCCCCCACGCCCGGGGCCCACTGTGGTCAGCACGGCTCGACCTCTGCTTCCCCCCCAGCTCTGGCCGCATCCTCGCTCTCAGCCGCTCCCGCGTCCCCTTTCACAGGGACAATCGTCCACCACCCAGCTCTGCACCTGTTCCCGGCTCCAGGCGATCCTCTCGGACAGCAGGTCCGAGCTGCCTCTCTCCTCCTCCAGCTCCGTCTCCAGCTGAGACACCTTCTCCTAGGAGAAACCACAGACACGGTCACTTCGCTCGCACGGACCGGGAGAGGAGCCGGGACTGCCCCGCGGAGGGACGACCGCGGCAGAGCAGACCTGCCTGTGGCCAGGCTCTGGGACCAGACGTGACCACTTCTCACACTGCCCGAAGTAGTCCTGTTAAAAGCCACCTTTTATGGCTTTGGTAATGTAAAAGTGCAGGTGTGCATGACATCGAGAAAGAAAAAAGAAAACCACCCTAGACCCTAACATGAAAGCGAAGGGCATTTGGGCATGTTTCCATCAAATCTTTTTTCGCCATCAGTCAACACTTTTAAAAAGTTATACCTAAGCCTCTGCCTGCTGCACTCAAGGTGGGGCCTGAGAAGCCGGCCGGGTGCAGCTCTCAAATGCTTCAGGCAGGGGGCGGTGTTCGCCTTTCTGCTGGGAGCCCCCGGAGCCCTGCTTTGTGCGCTGCCTCGCCCTGGACAGGATGCCCGTGGCCAGTTCTGGTAAACCAATCATCACAGAAGAAAGACAATGTTCTTCTTGCTGACTCCCAACTTAATATCACTAGACATTAAAAGAAGAGCTTCAAACTAGCTTCACAGACACAGACCCTGCCAGTCAAACCACTCCCCTTGGCATCGGGGACTGTAGGCTATGCCCGTTTCTTTCCACATCAGCAGAACTGTCATAGGTCTGCACAGACCCAGAGCCACAAGTGCAATTCCGAGCACTTAGTATTCTGAGTCCTGAAATCTAAGTGTGCAGCATTCATATACCAACACTGTCTTTGCAGCTGCCAAAGTCGATTGACAAGGGACGGGTGTCTCCTTAACCAAAATTAAACTCTCAGAATGCGTGCGAATGACAGAGTGCCAGCAAACAGCCCTCCCTGCTAGTGCTCAGAACCTGCGGGTCACCAGGACGCTTCTTTCCAGGAACAGAGGCCTGAAGCCACCTCCGGACAGCACTGGGTCTTCCCCAGAGCTGCTGTTTGTTCAGGGGCCCACTTCCTCCCAGGCCCGCTTCGGCACAGGCAGAATTCTCCAAGGATCTGCGAAAGCTGCACTCACGTTAGAGAAAATGTCCATTGCATGGAGAGCTCTCGAGTCCTGAGAACTAGTTTGGTAAGCGATAGTGAAGAAACAGGCAAGACCAATCCCAGCGCGAGAGAGCTGCCAGTCATTCTGCTGCGAATGGAGAAACATCTAAAATATCGCAGAAGGCCAATGCAACTTAGCATGCTACTGCTTCTAGTTCTTAAGTCAGCCCGAAGAAATGATCTTTTTAATTAAAAAAAAAAAAACACACTAGCAGGAGATGACCTGACAATCTAATCTTCAGCTACAATCACTCATCTGCAGGGCTCTCTTCCTGCCCCAAGTTCACAGCATCCAGAGCCCAGCACAGCAGCCGTGGTCCGGGCCAGGGATGGTCAAACCAAGCCTCTTCCCTCCGCAGGAGAGGCCTTCTGGGCCCTAAAAAATCCATTTGCCATTAACCAGGTTGACCTCAACTTGCCTGAAAATGACCTCCCCTGAAGAGATCAAAATTAAAATGTTAGCAAAACTGCAATCCCACAGAAAAGTAATAAAACAGATAATCAGATTATCCTGGTCTCTAAAAGAGGTCCAGTTAGTAACATCACCCAGAGTTGAAACATCACTCCCTAGATATAAAGGGCCACATCCCTTAAAGGTTTTAAAAAGTAATCTGTTTATTTGCAAAGCTGAATCAGGAATTCCACTGGTTTTGAATTTAAGCCATTTCTCCCCAGCCTTGAACACTGCCTTTTATCAAAACCTTGACAGTTTCAACCTCTTTTCAAATCCAAGGCTTTTTTTTAAAGACTGTCTCTAAACGACCTCAGAGCATGTGGGTATGTGTGTGCACACGCGCTTGTACATGGTGTGTACATGGCTAGTGATTGGCTTTGCGTCTGAGAATTACTCTCTTTCAGACGTTCAGGCAGACCGGCTAACAGGAGAAGCTCCCAAGTTTGAGGCCAGCCTGGGCTACACAGTGAGACCCTATTCAAAAAAAACTGAAAACAAAAACAAACAAAGCCAGAAGTCCAAGCAAACTGATTCCCAGGTTCTTCCTCTCACTCCCAGGGGCCCCAGCCTGGACACGCACGGCTCCTTCCGGGACAGCCCACGGACCTCCATCTGCTTGACCAGCCGGCTGCGGTCATCTCGGAGGTGACTCCGGGCCTCCAGCTCGTGCTCTAGGTCCTTCACGGTCTGCTCCAGCAGCCGCTTGTTCGTGAGCGCTTCGTCCTGAGCCCGCTGGTAGTCCCGGATCTGCTCCTCCATCAGGCGCATCTAGGACGACAGGAATCGGGGGTTCTCAGGAGCACAGAGGTGCAGCAGCCTCCCCGCGAAACAGAGAGGATCCCACAGGCTCTCCCACTGCTGGTGACCAGAAGGCCTTGAGCGAGTCTCACCTCTCTCTGGGCCTCAGTTTACATTTCTGTAAAGTCAGGGCACTTTGCAGCTACAGGCAGCCACCACCTTAGGGTACAAACTCAATCTCCCCAAGCTGACAGGCATCTTACCACGCAGTGAGCCCCTGACTAATGAACGAGTTCCGCTCTGGGAGAACATTCGTAGGTCAGGTTTGTTCATAATCTGACAAAGTCAGTCTCACAACTCGAATGTTTATAAATCACGGACTTACAGTAGCAGAAAAAAATCAGAAAACACTCTTCTGTGTTCCTTCTGCACGACACATTAGTATATTTGTGTGGATGGCTGTGCTCCTGGTAAAGCAAGCTGCACCTCCCACTCTGGGGGCCGGACCTTACCCTCGGAGCCTCTGACCCAGCGAAGCGCTTTCTCCAGGAACAATTTATGATCAGCATCACATCGCCTCGAAGAGGCTTGAGTTTAGGATAAAATAAAAGCTGAACGAATGGTCCCCAGGCAACCGCAGGCACAAAGCCTAATACGAACATGCGCATGAGCTGACAGCCACTGCTTTGTAGAGGAAAACGGTCTACTGGCCAGCGCAGCCTCCAGTGATTTCCACCCACAAGGTGGCACCAGACGCACAGCTCTGAGGACACTGAGGCGCCTGACCCAGCCCGACTCTCCAGGGCCCCTGCTGTCACCACCTCCCTGCGCCCCCCAGGGACCGGGGGTCTGCCAGCGGCAGGTGTCCTTAGACTTCCGGGCTGGCACACGGGCGCAGGCCTGGGCTGGCTCTCCTGTCCCGCCCTCCCAGGGTGGCAGTCCAGGACGGAATCGCCAGGTCTTATCTCAGAGACTGCGTGGAAGTGAGGGGCGCCCGCCACTGCAGAATCCGCCCCTGGGGAGGGCAGAGAAGATGCTCATGGCAGAAAAGCCGGGGAAGTGGAAACAGGGTGGGAAGAGCAGGGCAAGCCGGGAAGTGAGTTCTTCCGGCGGCCGACAGGATCCCCGGCGTGTCTAGGACAGCTCCGGACACCGACCACGTCTGGACTCGGTGGTGACGGGGCTGCACCTGCACAGCAGCAGTCGGGAGCGCGGCCACGGGCAAAGGCTGAGGGGCGGGCCTTCTCTGCACTCTGGACTCAAATCTCCTCATTTGCAACACCGGCGTAACCATAAAACCTGTCTTCCAGGGCTGTGTGAGGACCAAGCAAGACGATTCCAGGAAAGAACACAGGCGGCAGGGCTGGGAAGACTGACGGGCAACATCCAACCCTCGTTCCCTCCTTGGTCCTCGCCAGCACCTAAGGCGTCTCTCCCAGCGCCCAGCAGGGCCTCTGTCACGCTGACGGCGCTCCGCAGGGACACGCAGAAGGAAACAGCAGGTACAGGCAGAGTACCCAGATCCCAACACTGAAGCCCACAACCAAAAAGAATATTTCAGATTTTCAGATTAAAAAATGGCCAACCAGTAAAGTCTATGCCAATACTCCAAAATCTGAAAAACTGAAACCTGAAACATTCCGGGTCCCAAACACACCAGCTCAGGGACTCCCACCTTGTTCAGTGTCTCCGAACTTACCCTGAACCGAAAGGAAGCAAACACCTTTGTAGCCCACCAGCGCTACCTTCGGCAAGTAAACCACCCTCTGCCCAACAGGACTTAGAAAACGCACAGGAAGATGGTGAGTTGTAAGTCTTCATTCCTAACGATTATCGTCACCGGAACTCTCCTAGCGGCACATGGCACAGGGCAGCTAACATGCCCGTTCCTCTCACAGCACGGGCAGCAAAGACCCCAACCCTGTGTGTGACCCCTGAGCTTTCTGCAAGGAAGAATTTAACCCAGGGCGGACAGCAGAGTCCAGCTTGAGCTCTCCAAGGACCCAGAGTGAGAACTGACTGGTCAACTCGCTTGTGTTTTAAAAGGCAGGGCTTCAGTATCTTAATAGTTTCTTTTCAGAGTCAAGGAACCCTTTCAGCTGGAAATAGGGTCTCACAGGGCTACACTACTGAGAAGAATCTAGGAAAGGCCATCTGTTTTTATTATAGGGAATCTTTTAAAAAATTTTTTATTATTGCTGTGTGACGGGCGTGGACCCCAGGAAGAGAAAGAGATGGGCCTCTCGGGAGCCCACCCCACCGGGCCTGAGCGCCTCCAACCAGAAGATAACTAAGCCTGCCTTCCGGGGGCCTGCGCGACCGGCGTCCCCCCTGCCCCCGCCTCGCCCCCTCCCCGTACGGGCTCAGAATCAAGGACAAAGCTCGAACAACACCCCACCACCACCACCACCGTAAAGCAACCTGCTCGTTCAGAGGTCTGGCTAAATTGATAGCAACTAAGGTACATAAAACAACTAAATGCTAGTATTGTTTTGTTCATTTTGCAGGCCTGGGGCTGGCACCCTGATCATCTCTTTGGAAGATGACAGTACGCAATGTAGCTAAAATGGGGGATTCTCTTCTGCCTTGTCTTTGAGGCCCAATATTGTTCTTGTTGTTTTGCTTTATTCTGATTAATTTTTTGGCCTTATTTTATACTGTTTTTATTGGTTTTATTGTGGTTTTTTTTGGTTTGATTTTACTATACCCGTTGGAATGGTCAACTATTCTGAAAATAACAAGATATACTATAGTTTTCATAGTCTCTTTCTTTGAAGTTGTTGTTTTCATAGTCTCTTTCTTTGAAGTTCTGTACCACTTCTACTGCTTTGTTTTGATTGACTTCATTCTGTTAAGTTTTGTTGGATTTTGCTATCTTTAAATTAAAACAAAAAAATTTTATTATTTTTTTTTACTATCTGCTGTTTGATAAACAATGCTGGTCTCCATCTGGTCTTAACTCATCCTCGGGAGGCAGGTTACCTAAGGGTAGGATCTCTAAATTTCCTTCCAGCCCGCAGATGGTCACCGATCCACTCCACAGAAAGGAACAGGAACCCTGGGCGTGGGTCCCTGCGATGCTGTGATCTTCTGAGGTCGAAACAGACTGGGTGTTTGCTGGTGTTCCGGCAGGTGTCTGAGCCCCCCACCCTCCGTGCTCTAGAAATAAAAAGATTTTCTTTAATGCTGAAGAGAACTGTGAGTTAGTGTGCTGGCTTCTGCTCTCCCTGGGAGTCTCGTGGGATGTGAGCCCCAGCCAGCGCGGATCTGTTATCAGGGTCCTTTCTACAAGTCTGTAATAAATACCCACTGTTCCAGGGCAACTTCCCTTTGATCATCAAAGACATTAAAGATTTGTTTTTCTAAAAAAAATTTGTTTTCCTGTGGAATCTTAGTGCACTTGGCAGTGTATGTGGAAACCCCCCCCACAAAAAAAAAAAACAGCTTCACAATTAAAGAAAGACAAGCTAACATTTAAGGCGCACAGCCCTCACACCCTATTGTCTCATGTCTTAGCTCACGTAGTTATTAATTCACTAATATTCTGCATATTTTTACAGTGACAGAAACAGATGCTCAGAAAACTGGGGTGACTTGCTCGAGGTCACCAGCTGGTAAGAGGTACAAGCAGAAATGAGCCTCCACTGTTTACTACAGCATTTTTCTGTCTTTGAGTGGTCAACATGAAGGGAGCTGACATTTGAGTTTCCTTACTCTATTCTGGAACATAAAACCAGGAATAGCTTTTAATAGGTTCAGTACTTATAAACCACAGAGTATTTCTTTTATTCCCTATCATCGTTGTTCTGAAAGTCTCATCCAACCCCATCCCAGTGAAAGTTGGAGTCTTCAAAACTTCGGTACAAAAGCCCCAGCTAGTTACTACATTCTTGCCCTAGGAATAAATTAAAAGACGAAAGGGTGGAAAGCGCTTGGGCACAGCGGGGCACAAGCAGCAGCTAAACTCCCTGGGCAGCAGAGGTCAGGTGGGCCCCGCTGAAGCTGTGCCCGCCCCTCACAGCGGGACACACCTGTGTCTTAGAAAGCACCCAGCCCTCCCTGGCGGCGCAGGGCTGAGAAGGAAGCCTCCAGCGCGGAAGCTGCCTTAACAAACCCCCAGGCCCTCAGGGAGGCACGCCCGGGACAGAGCCGAGGGAGGAGGCGGTCCGGCCGGGCCTCACCTCGTCCTGCAGCTTGGCGGTGGCCAGGCGGGACTGCTCTGCATCCAGGGTTTTCTCCTTCAGCTGCCTCTGCATCTCCGCCAGCTCCCTGCGATTCTTGTCCTTGTATTCGTCCAGCTGGTTCTGCAGCTCCAGGGTAGATGTGCGCGAAGCCTGCACGATGTCCGCCATCTGGGAACGCGACACGGGGCTGGGGCTGAGTTAGGCCTGTGCGCTTCACCAGGGTGGCGAGCTGGTGGGGACCCTGTCTGTCACAGGTGCGTCCCCGCCTCCAAGGCTGCAGGGCCCCGGCCCCAGGCCATTCCCGCCAGGCGTGGCCACCTCTGACTTTCCCACAGCCCAGGGAAGCGAACAAGCTCCCCCTCGCGAGCTGAGCAAGGCCCTGGGGTCGGACCCTCGCTCTGCCACACGCCGCTCACGGCTTTCGCCATGAACAGACGAGCTGCACCACTAGGGTTCTTCGTTCTGTTCTGTTTGCAGTACTGAGGACTGGAACCAGGGGTGCTCGACAGCAGACCCATCCTCCCAGTGCTTTTATTTTTATTTTGAGACAGTCTCACTAAGTTGCCCAGGCTGGCCTTGAACTTGCAAGCTTCCTGCCGTGGCCCCCCAGGCATCTGGCACTATAGGTGTGCGGCACCATGCTGGCAACTACCGAGTTCTGAAACTGACTGTGGTGCCCCTGGTGAGCTCAGACTCCGCCCAGTGGGGTGGACTTCAACTCCGGGAGCGTGGGGTAAGCACGTGCCAGGCTTCTGCCGACTGTCACAAGGTGATCCTGGGACCAAGAATCCGCAGGGTACTGGCCTTTCCCTTTTAGTTTCTATGTGGGACTCTCAGCAAGCCCAAGGAGCTGCCTCAGGACATCTGCAAATCCCAGGAAACTTAGACAGAAGCCAGGTCTCAGCTTTCATTCGACCTCCGAGGGCCTGGGTCCCGACAGGGCAGCCACCCCACCCCTCCCGCTCCTCCTCACCTCCTTCTGCAGCTTCTCGATGGTCTCACCGAGGTGTTGTCGCTCACCATCCATCTCGTCCTTCAGCCTCCTTAACTGCTCCTTCTGCTCAGTCTCATCCTGCAGCTTCTCCAACAGCTGCTTCTGCTCCTGGATGGTCCGACTCAGTTTCCTCTGCAGATAGCAGAGAAAGAACAGTCCTAGACACCAGGGCAACCGCAGGAACAGGTGGCAGAGGGATTCCATGGCCTCGATAGAGCAATCTGACCTGCTCCCTCAGTGATAAGGGGGAAGACCAGAATAAAGTCATTGCAGACACACCAGCACCTTGCTGGCTCTGACCTTCACTCGGCGACCACAAAGGACATTGATGTAGCCAATGACACCCAAAGGAAGGACAGGGCAGACCAGCGATGCCACACAGAAACACAGCACCTGGCCAAGGCTGCTGCGCTCAGGGTTCAGCAGTGTCCAAAAACCTGAATGTTTGTGCTCGAAAACCGGGCACCGAGTTATATCCTAGAACCTAAACCTGCTTTGTAATTTACATCTTGTTATTATTACTTGCATCCCGAGGTCCCCCCAAAGCCTCCTGTGCTCACAGGTGGAGCTTTTTGGAGGTGGGTGAATCTCGGGCAGTGTGGTACTGGCATTAAGGTTAACATAGTTCTGGGAAGGGACAAGGGGAAGCTCGCTCTGCGTGTGGGTGGCACCACCCAATAAGCTTGTAAACTGGATGGGAGAAGAGGGAAAGCGGGGCTCGCTGCTGCTGCCTGCTGCTCACTGCCTCCTGCCTACCATGCCACTGACTGTTTCTCCTCTGCCATGTCCCTGTGCCATGTGACCCTGCCTTGGAGCCAGCCAATCATGGACTGAAACCTCTGTAAACTGTGAGCCAAAATATACCTTTTCTCCTTTAACTTTGGGTGTCACATATTTTGTCCCAGTAATGAGAAAAATAACTAAGATACCTGTGATATTCAGCTCCACATCTTGTATTCTAGAATTTATACTGCCATGCAGATTGTTCTGAGGGTTAAACTGGCTAAAAATGAATTTGTAAGGAAAGAACACTGCCCCATGGGTCCGAAGTACACCTGGGCAAAGGAGGTAATAAAGGTAAAGGAGGTTATAATCAAAAGGAACCATAAGTTATGCTCAGACATGCAGGAAAGGGATTTGGAAATCCACAGGCTGGCACGCTTGATGAACAGAAGGTATAAGACAGAAGAGACACCAGTCTGAAAAAGTAAAAGACTGGTTATGCAACGGACCAATACTAAGTACTAGTACTCAGTACAAAACACAGCCATCTGGACATGGTATTTTCCCTGACTCCCTCAGCCCTCCCCTCACTAAGTCACCCAGACATATATCCTTTAAACATGCAACCCCAAAATAAAATCCTAGAATTTCTTAGGAAGACTCTGGTAGCTTTCCATGGCTCAGTATTGGGCCATCAGCTTAAGGCTATCAACCAGGCGCACAGCTCAGAACAGGACGGCGTGACCCAAATGTGGACTGGGTGGGTGCTGGGACTGGAGGCAGGTTACCCAGGAACACTGAAGGCCGGCCAGGCTGGTGTCCCTGCCAAGGGTGCAGAGAACAGTGGCTGATGTTTGCATAGTGCTTAACAGTTTATAAGGTGCTGTCACGTGTGGTAACTCGGGTATCCTGAAAATACTCCCCAGTCACCTCAGGCTCTCCAGGCTTGCAGAGTTCAGGACAGCTGTGCTCTGCCAACCACATGAAGGGAACCAAAAGCCCTCTGTGAGGGCCTTCTGGTCTCTGGGCCCTGCCAGCCTGACTCTGCTCTGACAGGGCTGCTGAACTTAATTGCTGTAAAGAACCAAGGTCAACAAAAGCTGCCGGGGGAAAGAAGGTAGCAAAGGAAAGGAATCAGAAGTTGCTCTCCACCCCCGCCACAGCTGGGCACACCCCAGAGGCAGGGTCAAGCCTGGGAGTTGCTGTTTGCAGTTTTATCTAGAGCTACTTGGGGTCAATGGTAAGCAGAGAGTTACAGTAACACCAAGGTAAGGTTCCACAGTGTGGAAGAAAACTCTTAGGGATCTTTATCTCAAAAACGTAAATTCTTGAAAATACAGAGCATCAGCAATGCTCCCGCTAGACCCTGGAGCGTCCAACCCCACCCTGCCTCTAGAGGTTGCCCAGCTGCCTGCGTCCTCCTCTTGGGTTTCAATCACACGCGTTCCGGGCCAGACAAGCCAGCCCCAGCCCCGTTCAGCCCCCACGTGGCTTCTGCACGAACGCTTCACCCTACACTCAGGCCTTTCCTCCCGAGCCCTGGGACACCACAGTTTCGCCCACTCAGGGCCTGAGACCCCTGGCACCTTTACAAGCACACAGAGCTGGGAGTTTCTCTATGTTATTTTTATGTTTCTTGTTCACTTGCCCGGTTTTCAGGTAGTAAAATCAGTACAGTCAAGGAGCAGATTTTCTACCTGGGAATGTCCCCTAGCCCAGAGTCACTGTTAATTCACTGTAACTCAGTAGCTGGAAATACTTTTCCAGTACCCACTAAATGAGGGTTCACCTCATTTAAAATGTAGGCTCTAGTCTTTCCTGCTGGAATCCCCTTTTCTTAGCGCACGACCCACAGAGTTGCCTTTGAGGAGTACTGGGTCATCTTAACAGGTCCCTGGGTTTAGAAACACCATCCAGAGGTGAACAATGTTCCATTTCTCCAGTTATCCAAGAACTATGATCCAGTAAAGTCACTGCTGAGACAACATGTCTGAAATTCACACAACAGGAAGCAAACCTGGCAAATGTGTTTTCTTTACTCTTCATGGAGGCAGTGTTGAGGGAAAGGCCCTGTAGCTACAGTGACCATTGTCAAGATCTACAACACAAGAAGCCTACTAAGAGCGGAACAACTACTTTTGCAAAAAATATCAGGTTGGAGAATCCTGGGCACAAAGTTGGTAGATGTATAGTTAGTGCCCTTGAACTTGGGTCCTTTATGGCTTGTTCTCCATGTTGCACCACAGCCTTGTATGCTCACAGGTGGGGCTTTTCAGAGTGGCTGGATCTAAGGTTGTGACACTGGGATTAAGGGTGCATGACAACTAAGTTGTTTTAGAATAGTTCTGAGTGTGGATAACGGAAGGCCAACCCTGGGCATGAGTAGCACCAACTAATAGACTTGCACCCTGGAAGGGCTAAAAGAGAGAGGGGGAAGGCAGGCTGCTGGCTTCACTGCCTCCTGCCTGCCCTGCCATGGACTGTTTGTCCTCTGTGATGCCCCTCTGCCATGCTGCCCTGACTTGGAACCCACGACTATCAAGTGAAATCTCTACAAACTATGAGCTAAAATAAACCTGTCCTTCCTTTAACTTGTGGGTATCAGATATTTTGTCCCAACAACAAGAAAAATAACTAAGCCAGGACCTTTGCCCATCAATGGATATGCAGCCTTTGAACAAGATGACTGGTGAGGCCCCAGTTCCTCCATGTGAACAAGAACCAAGCCGCAGCGAGCATAGGTGCTTGCAGGACTAAGCAGCCACATGAGGAGGAGGTTGCTCTCTCAGAGTCCCAGCCACAGAGCAACCCTGGGTGGCCACATGGGGAGCGCTGCCACTCTCAGTCTCCACACACAAAGCTCAGGGCAGGGGGCTGTGGAGCACAGGCTTTGCTCCCTCCCTGAAGGATCTGTGGGTTCCCCAGAAAAGATCTCTTCGCCTCCCCACCAGCAGAAGCCACTTAGAAAAAACCACAGATTTCTTCACCTTGACTACAGACCATGGGCAGGACAGCAGCCGAGCCCTGGACCAAGGGGAAAGGTCAAGCACGCTGAGGACTCCTCAATGTCCCTCTGCCACACACTGACTGCACCACAGCAATTCAGGTATAAGTTCACTGCAGTATTCAGCGACCACGAGGAGAAATGTATTCACTGCATATGAAGGTGCACCAGACTCCCAAAGGCATGAGGGAATATAAATGCAATATAAATGCAATGTGGAAAAAAACACCAGTTACTTTTTCCTCTTCCTCAAGGGTTGAGTTCCTTTTTTGCCCCTAGCTTTAAGGACAGAGGCATGGAAAAATGTCAGCAGACAGGGACTGTCTCCCCAGCTCCCGGCTTTGGAGAAGACAAAGTGTTTCAGAGCGAGGGTGCAATTTTTACAGCTCGCTCGTGACCAGTTAACTTGGGTTCAGATGGGGACACTGTCGGGCCAGCCTCCAACTCTTGACAGACTGTGCCCCCAGCTGCCTAACACACTTTGGAACAAAGGCCCCACATATGCCACAGGTCACGGAGGCTTCCAGGGCCAGGCTAGAGATCTGGAGGTGCAGTGGGTGGCAACAGCAGGAACATCTGCAGGTTTGAGGCCATCTTGTGAGAATTAACTCTGAAACTCAGCCGTCAACTACTTCCACATGTGGGAAACAGTCTCATTTGGCCAAAGTAGAAGTCCATTCGAGAGAGGCTCTCTAACACGCAGCTGTGCCCTCGCTGGGGGTGGCCATGACATGGAGGTGCTCATTTTGGTCCCTATTGAATACAAATATGTCTCCTTTTCTGCCCCGACTAACCCCACAAACCCCATGATTCGGCAGTCAGTTGGGTAACAGTCAGCATCATAGCCTTAATCAGCAGCACAAACTGCCATGTACAAAACCAACCCAACAAGCCTAGTAATAAATACCTACACTACAGAAGGATCAAGAAAGAAATCTAGATCAAAGGCAGCCAGATGCTGAACTCTTCAAGCAAAAAACAAATTCCCCAGCCAAGCTGAGAGCAGGTGTATTCTAGGGGTGAGAAGCCCTGGGTTACACTTCCCAGGGAGACGGGGCATTGAGAAATCCCAACCAACTCCTCAGGAGCACCTTCCCCACTACTCTACCCCGCGGACCCATGGGTCCCACTCTCAAGCTGGTAGCAGTCTCACCTGGCCAGCCCTCAGGGCCCCTAGCTTTCACCCTCTCCAAGACTGACCCGTGAATGTTTGGTTGCTGGGTCAGGTGCAAGGAAGGACCTACCTGGGCAGCTTTATTAGAATGTATTTCAAGTAATCTCTTTAACTCCAGATGGGAAAATCTCATTTTCTAAGAAGCTACTGGCCTGGAATAGAGATTATCAATCTAGTTTCAAGGAAACGACTTCTTCCAGTTCCCTTTAATAGGCCTCTCAAAGGACTGCAGGCTTTGCAATACTTTTGCCAGAGGAGAAGAGAAACTGGTTTCAGCCAGAAAGCCAGGCGCATACCGCCTCAGAGACCAGTCTACCAGCCTTCTCCTGCTGTTCCTGTTTTATCTTTAGAAAGCTGTCAAGCTCTACCACCTAGAGACTGGGTTTCTGACCTTGGCACTGACTCTCAGGCTGGACAACCCCTTGTCCTGTGTGGGTGCCATCCAGGAGTTACAGCACAATCAGAGGCATCCCGGCTCCACTCACTAAGGGTCAACAGCCTCTTCCCAGCTGTGACAAGTAAAACACTCCTAGACATCACCAAACCTCCCCAAGCTGAGAACCTCCTGTCTAGCTGGATAGTCTGATGGTGGTTATTATGGGTGAACAGGGGCACTGCGGGAGGACAGCACTGGCAGCCATTGCCACCTGTCCCTTATGAGAAAGGCCGCAGTCCTGAGTGTTTACCTGAGCGCCTGCCAGCTCACTCTCCAGGGCCCACCTGGCGGACACAGCTTCTTTTCCTTCCTTCCTGGCATGCACAAGGGCCTCCTCTAGCTGCCGCACTTCACCCTACAAGGGAACACTGGGTTAGACGCCGACTGCACCCGCGAAGCAGACTCAGCAGGCTAAGACGAGTGTGAAGAGACCGAGCCATGGGTGGCTGCAGTCACCACACCCCTGTGTAGGCCCAAGAGGATGACACACGGCTGCCGCGCCCCCGGATGTGGGAGCTTGCACAGTGCCACAGGCCACCTAAACTATTTCTGGTGACTTTTAGAAATACAAACACCCGACCCCCCTGGAGCATCAGCAACTCCAGGAACTGGGCAGATCAGGGCACAGCAGTTCTGGGGTGCTGCGGGCGGAGGCCCAGGGGTGTCCCCTCTGTCACCACTGTACACGTCTCTCACTAACACTTTCCACGTCCAAAGCGCCAGCGAAGTAATTGTTTTGTTAAAACCGATGTAACTTCAAAAACATCAACTTTGCATTGATAAAAGAATAGTTCTGAGTGAGAACGGGCCTGAGGGTGGTGTGAGGAAGCCTCTGCAGCACGTGGGGACCCCAGGGCAAGCGGAAAGTCCTGTCCACCTCGTTCCTGGGCTGGCCTCGGGTCCCTGTCCCTAGGCTTCTCATCCACAGCCCCTTGAAAGGACACGCAAATGGCCTGCAGTCTACTGGGACTGCCCAGACCTTTCCTAAGACAGTATGCTAATAACCCGCTTCTCATTCTGAGGCCAAACCCAACCTGGGCCCGCAGGCCTCACCCTGTACTTCCGGGCGAGTACTTCCGGGTGAATTTCACCGCCTACTTCCGGGAGAGTACTTCCGGGTGAACCGCACCTCGTACTTCCGGAGCGCTTCCTCAGCGTGGGCCTCCTCGCCTTTGCCGTCTTCCATCTGCGCCTGCAGCTCGGCCACTCTGCGCTCCAGCTCCTCAGTTCTGCCCTGCAGCTTCTCCTTCTCCTCCTTCAGCGCTTTCTCCCGCGTCTCGGCCCCCACCTGGCTCTGTTCTGAAGCGTTGCTCCGGCTGGCCAGGACCTCGACATTCTGTTAAAACAAGGCGCAGTGAACACGGGACGGGACGCCCCAGGCCGGCCCCGGGTGCTGAGGCCCTGAGTGTGGCTCATGCCCAGAGGCCCCTGCTTATAAAAACACAAGAGGCGCCGCACTGGAGCTCGGTGGTAGAGCTGTGTTCTGGTCACAGGCGCACGGCCCTGGGTTTGATCCCCAGCACTGCAAAAGCAGTAAAAAATAAAGCTTTAAGAATGCAGTGTGAGCCGAGTGTGGTGGCGCACACCTGTGGTCCCAGCACCTGAGGCAGGAGGATCACCAAGCATCTGAAGCCAGTCTGGGCTACACAGTGAGTCCCCGTCTCCAAAGAACAAAACAAGTATGAAGTGTCGCTGGAGCACAGCCGTCCTGCTGTCTGCAGATTGTCTGTAGCTGCCTGCAAGCCCCACGGGGCAGAGCCGAGCAGTTGTATGTGGTGGAGACCTTAACGCCTGCGGGGTCGCTGGGCCTAGATTTGCTGTCTGGCTCTGGGACAGTTCGCCAACCCTTCCTGTGCTGAGTCCTTTGCCCGTCTCCACTGTGGAATGATTAGCGGCAGGTGCTACTCTCACCACACCTTAAAGGGGAGGCATATGAAGGAGCCATTCAAGACGGTAAGAAGGAACCGCACACCAGCAGACTGAATCACAGCCTGGGCTCGGCCTGTGCCACGGGCAGGGCCCTTACCAGAAGGTTTTGATGGAGAAACAAATTAAAATTTGCTCAAACCCTGCTTAAATATCACAGGGCCAACAGGCTCTAGGTACTGTTGTTTGAGAATGCCTTGTGCTGCACACAATTCTCAACAGGAAAAAACAGCAAGAGCTGCAGGCAGCTCACATGGATTCCAGCCACCACCCAGCCTTGTATTCAGGTTAGCAGCTCGAAGTGGTGATGCCAAGAGGCCTGTCCAGACCACAGGCAGATTCCCGCCTGCCCCCACTTTTCCCACCACCCACATGCTTAATTCCATACCTCTGAGAAGCCCACTAGAGCCATAATGAGGTCAGCTGGCCCTGTTGTGAGAAAACCAAGGTGCTGGGTGAGTGGGGTTGCTTGGGATTCCTGGGTACCAGCTCTTCCTAGGGGACCCAGCAAGGGGCTGCGCCACAGAGATAAACATGGGAATGAAGTGGTGTCGAAACCTTGAGGGCGGATTTAAGAATCCAATAGCTGATCAGATCAAGGAAAGAAAAGCCTGGATTGCCCACTCCTGCCCTAGATCTCCCTAGAAGAGATAAGAAACAAAGCAGCAGGCACTACGACAGTGCGGTGTAGCGTAAGGACACATGTAGATTATGGACTAGGACTGAGACCGGACACACAGTGTTATGTACACAGTCACTGGCTTCTCCACAAGGGCGCCACAGTGGGCCACAGGGCAAGGCACAGCCCTCCTCAGGTGGCACTGGGGCCACTGGATGGCCACACACGTGAAGCAAGACCCCTCCCTCATAACCACACACCAAAGCCAACTCAGACTGGCACCAGACCTAAAGGGAAGAGGAAAACTGCACACCTTTTTGAAAAAGTATAACTAGGACCTCACACGTGCTAGGTAAGTACTCTGTGACTGACCCTATCTTTAGCCCTAAAAACCCCCTAACAGAAAACATAGTAAATACTGTGGCTTGGGTTAGGCAAGGTCTTCTTAGCTACACCACCACAAGCACAAGTAAAGGAAGCAATAGATAAATTCGACTTTTTTAAACTAGAAACTGTTGTGGTACCATCGATGGTGAAACCCTAAAGAGTGAGAGAAAACTTTCACAAATCATGTCTGATAGAGGATTCATACCTAAAATATATAAAGAATTCTACAACTTAATAGGAAAAAAAAGTGACCCATGCATGTGATCCTAATACTCTAGGAGTTTGACCCAGGGGGATCTCAAGTTCAAGTCCAGCCTAAGCAATTCAGAGACCCTGTCTCAAAAAATGTTGAATAGACACTTTGCCAAAGAAGATATACAAAAGTCCAAGAAGCATATAAAAATATGCAGAATCTCCTCAGTCAACATCAGTGACAATAAGGGATCCATTCAGAGGACAGGTGGGGCTCCAGCCTGTTTCCTGCTTTCTCCACTATCTAGATTTTTAATTCTATACCCCGAGAAGCCCCACTAGAGCCAAGCAAGCTGAGTTACAACAAAATAAGCTGGCAAAAACAAAACCACAGGGGCCGAGAAGATAGCTCAGTGGCAAAGTACCTGCCTGGCAAGCACAAGGTCATGAGTTCGATTTCTGCTACCAAAAAAAAAAAAAAAAAGAGGGGCACCAACTTACACCCACTTAGGATGGCTATAACTAAAAAGACAGTAACTGTGCTGGTGAGGATGTAGGAAATTTAAACACTCACACATTGCTGGTAGGAATATAAAGCTGTACAGTCACATTGGAAAATAGTTTTCATGGTTCCTCAAAATGTTAAAGATCCCTGTAACCCCGCAACTTTACTCCTTGCTATTTACTTAAAAGGAATAAAAATATTACATTTACCCAAAAACTTGTATACAGATGTTGCATAGCATTATTATTCATAGTATCCAAAACATGACAACAACCCAAATCTGCATCAACAAATAAGTGGTCAAATAAGATGCGGTTTGCTGTAGCCAGGGTTTACTAGGGAATAGATTTAACACAGGACACATAATTTATAGGACTATTCTATAATATTCACCTAAAATGTGAAATGCAGAAGAGCACAAGAACTCTGTCCATTCACTAAAGACCCAAAGAATTCAGGTGAGGGCCTGGATCCATTGGAAGTGTCCTCCGCAAGTCCAGCTGGAGGCCTAGAGCCCACAACAATATCTCATGCAAGTGTGTACCAAGAATCTGCGCTGGGAAGGCCCAAAGGCCAGTGGTGGAAGCTAGAAAGTCTGCGCCAGCAGGATGAAGGATCTGTGCCAGCAGGCTGAGGGATCTGCATTAGGGCCATGAAGCGATGCTCAAGGTAACGCACCAGAGCTCCCCTGGGGAGAACCACGGCCATCCTCAGTGACAGCGAGGAGCAGAGCTCCTCAGACAATAGCAGCAACTGATTTCACGTCAGGAAAACCAGCATGACAAGCTGCTCCAGGAGAATCAACACACTGTCTTCCCCTCCAGTTCTCCTTTTATGCTGTTGGCAACAATCCTCAGGTGGGTCTTCCACACCCAAAACCACACTGATCCAGTTGATCTGGGTGTCACAAGTTGGCCATTAGTTAATCTACCACGAGGTTCATATAATAGAATGTTGTTTGGCCACAGATAAGGACAAAAACACTGGTAAGTGCTGCAACACAGATGAACCTTGACAATACTACGCTACCTGCAAGAAAACAGTTACAAAAGACACCATACTGACATACAGATGCAATGTCTGTGACAGTAAATCTACAGAGATGAAAAGTAGCTTAGTGGTTGGCCGGGAGATGGGGAAGGGGCAGAGAGTACTACTATTGGGTATGAGATTTCTTTGGGGTATAATAAAAATGTCCTACCATTGACAGTGGTGATGGCCATACAACTGTGTGAACATACTAAACACTAGACTGCATACTTTAAGTAGTCGAATCATGTGTTACATGAATCATATCTTAATATAACTTCTTTTTAGAAAGGAAACAAAAAGCAAAGAGAGACCAGGAAGACCCAGAAGTCAGAGGAGGGATGGCGCAGAAAGATGATGTTTAAACCCCGTGGCCCACCAGCTTTCCCAAATGTTCATGAGAGTAACAGAAGACTGGAGATATCCGCCTAAAGCTCTGAGTAAAGCAAAGAACACTTAGACGTGTGGCCAGTGAGTACTCATCAGCAGTCAGGAACACCAAGGACCCTGACTACCAGACCTGGTTTAACCTGGGCTCAGGCCTAAGCAATACCCCGGCATGCTGGGTTCAGGCACTGAACTGTATTTTGATATTCAGAACTCGGTCTGCGAGTCTGGGGCCCAGCACACAGCTGGCAAGGTTCCTCCAACCCCAGTTCTCACAGTGGCATGGACTGTTTGTCCCCAGTGAGTCTATAGGCCGGCAGTTAGTATGCTTTGATTATTTGTACAGCAATAACATGCTTTTTCTACGTCTTGTGCAGTGTGGTGAACCACACTGTGTGTACACATAAATTTAACATAAGCCTCTGTTGGCGAATCTTTACAGAAACCTCTGCTAGTTTACTATTTTATAACATCCAAGAACAAACTTCCCTTTTCTGAAACTTTACCTAATTTACCTAGAATCTTTTTTTTTTTTTAAAGTCACCTTTGTTCAATGCAAGCATGACACACAAACTCTTCTCTGTGTCCCAGTGAAGGAAAGAATCCCCAAGGTCTCTTGGCTCTGACATGCTTTGGTCTATATGTCATCTTTTCCAAATCCTTAAGTCTGGGTCTCATGGCTGTGTTAAAGGCAACAGAACCCCAGCAGGACCAGGGCCGGCCAGGATGTCCACAGGCAGCAGTGGTGCCAGCACCAGCAGGTGCTGTCTCTGTGGTGCTCTGAAGACCAGCACACCGTCACCAAAGAAACCCAGGAAGGAGCACGCTTTCGGGTCACTCAGCTGCATTGGGTCGTTAAAAGTCTGGCCCGGATGCGTTCTTCAGTGTTTTATCTGCTGTTCACTCATACAGGCAGCCGTAAGTAGTCAACAAGATTAACTCCAGTTCCTCTGCACATCAGCACGTTGGAGACACCACACTTAGAGGTCATCACCACTAAGGCAAGAGTAGCAAATACGGTGCCTTCTGTTGTTTTTCAAGACTGGACCATTGCTGAGCACGAAGATCACTGTCTCCTTTCAGGCAGCCGAGGTTGAAAGGTTTGTTAACCAGTGTGCGGGCAGTGGAAGAAAGGGGCATTTTCCGCCTTGACAGGAGACAGTCCGGGAGGGGAAATTGCTACTGAAATCATAATCGGCCTCCCTTTGCCTCAGTCACCTGTCTCCTAGCCCTGCAGCCTGACTGCATGCAAAGTGGCAGATAACCACAACTAACTCAGCGCTGCAATAGCAAAAGATTGCAAACTAAATGTCCACTCCTTGGGCACCACATAAATTACATTACTTCAGTGGTATTCAGGGCGGCTGGGTGGGGGAATGAGAATGTGAGGAACAGGCACGACACGGAACAACACACAGAGCACACGTCTGTGTGAGAGACGTGGGAGGGAACGGAGGCGATGGGAAAAAGCCAAGAGATGGTTTCCATCACAAACCATCTTGTGATTTTTGAATTTTGAACCATGGAAATATAACATGTAATAACTATTGAAAATGACACACATTTCCTTTCAGGAGATCGACCGTTAGTGGGTACCTGGAGGACACCACGCTCCGTGGCCATGTTCTCACCTCCTCCAGCCTCTGCAAACCCTTCCCCACCCTACTCACAGGTGCTCCCAGGCCACGAAAGATCACAGAGCCGTGGACCTGCGAGCAGCTGTAAAAACAAAGCAGAGGCCAGAGCGCCCACGCCACTCCCATAGCTCAGCAGTGCCTCCTGCCACACACGGCCGAGGACAGGGAAATGGCCCAGAGGGCCCGGGACTGGCACCTGCCTGAGTGGGTCTCCAGCATCTCCACTGGGCACTCCCAAAGTAGAGAAGTCCTGCGTGAACTCATGAGAGATCCCAAGGGCTGTCAAAACTGCTTTCAAGACTCGGGTTTTTCCTTGAAAGATGTCCATCTTGCCTTTGACACCGTAACATTTTTTGTTCTATGCCACGTCTCTTTATATATGAAGGAGACTGCGTGCATGGTGTCCTGGGAGGCTGCCACTCTCAGCCACTCTCACCTTGACCGTGCCAAGTACCCGCTTCCCACCTTCCTGGCACGCAAACACGGATCCCAGCCCGGGAGACGTATCCATCAATCACCTCCAGCATGGAGCTGGCATCTCTGCGTCTCAGCAGTGCAGGGGAGTGAGCTGTGGCCGCCACTCGGCCTGGCCCCACAGGCCCTCCTCTCCCCACCTGCCAAAGGGAAGAAGTTCAGCTCTGCCCACACAGTGAGCGGTGACTACTGAGACCACAGCTCCTCTGGGCGCCGTGACTACTGCTACTGGGCCAACGAGAGCCCTGCGTGGTCCCCGGAGGGAGGGGCTCCAAGCAGCCCGCCAGCCGTGGTTCTGAGCCCTCACCCTGAGGGTCAGCCACCAGCTGCACATCTCCCAGCCACAGGCCAAGCCGCCACATCCAGACAGCCCACAGAGATCGGCTAAGAGTCCTTCCACAGCACCCACGCTGCATAAAGTGGGTGACCCTGTCGTAGTCAGAGGTGAGGCAGGCGCTTGCAGGACTAATGCATTAAAAACGTGGGCCTATCCCCATTCAAGTTTGCTCTGGTGAACGGATGGCAACTAAGAAGTTCTTCCCAAACAGGCAGACAGCATATTTTCATGTACTAAATTCCTAAATTTCCTCTGCTGTTAGCCTATCTCACTTTTAACCACATGTTCTAAAGACGGATATGTATAATTGTATCTCACGCACATAGACACACAGACACACGGACAGACACACAGCCAAGTCTCAGTCTTTGCCAGGTGCCACTGTTGGGTGCAAATGATGACTGGCTTGCCAGCACCTGCCCAAGCTAACACCACACTTGGGAGCGGTCACGCTGGTCCCAGAAACTGGAGGAATGGGCACCCCAGGGCCACATCTGAATGTGTCAGCCGCTCACGGTCCTGATGGGTGACAAGTGGCCACGCAGGCCAGGGCCTCCGCGCCGTCCCCACGCCGGTGCCCCAGGCTTTACTGATTAACAGGCCTCGGCCACGCCAGCTGCTGCCTCCTTGTCTCCCGGTCCTGCTCAATGGTGGAGGCCGGAGTCTGGGCGGGGAAGGCTGGCCAGTCGGTTCCATCCCCCGGCCACCCCACGTGGCAGGGTCCCCCAGGTCGGCTCACTGTGGTAAGCTTCCTGCCTTGTCACCCGGACAGCTGGGCACGTCTACTGCCGTCTGCACAGCGAGGGTCAAAATCAGTGTCCCCTCCTCACTCCCGTGTGCAGGAGACCCTGTGCCTCGGCCTCCTCCTCAGCCGCCCCACCTGGGCAACCGCAAACGCTCCAGCCGGGGCACCGCCCTCCGTCAGCCCTGAGGAGCTCCCGCCACTCCTCGGGCAGCCCTGGGAAAGACGACGGAAAGGACGAGGTGGGCTGCCGGCCTAGCGGCAGCTCCTCCCTCCCAGCTCCGGCCCTCCAGGGACACAGCCCCGCCTGGGTCACACACACTCAACCACACTTCTACTTTTTTAATACCACTCCTTTAAAAAGTTCTTACAGAACGTCCCCCAGGTCCTCTGGGCCCCCTCAGCCCCAGGAGGTGACCCCGGCGTGGCCTCCTTTTGATCAGGCCACAGCCTGAGCTAACCTGTAACTGACACAGAAAGGTTCTGCTCAGAGAACCCAGCGTCACCCCCTGCACTGCAGGCTTCGAGGAGCTGGGGCCTCAGAAGGGGCTGCACCCCGACTCCCCCACGTGCCAACCCCGTGTCCCCAGGAGGAAATAGCGGGGCAGGAGAAAGCAGGGGGAGACTCTTCCTAAGGTTAACTTGGTCCCAGACCAACCACGTGGCTTGACAAAGGGTTAGGAACCGGCCTGCTGTCAGCGCACGTCAGACAGGTTGAACAGGATTTCTGAAGAAGATAAACCAACAGCTCTTCCCCCGGAGTGCCAAAGCCCCTCCGAAATAACCACAAGCTTGCTCCGGACGCCCCAGGCCTGAATGGAAGCCTCTGTTCTGCACAGTTCCGCGGCCCAGGAATCTCGTTATCCGTGAAAGCCGATCCTCAGGCTTTCCCACTGTTACCACGCCGTGACCAGCGCTGAGGATCAGGCCTCCACCAGAGAAACCGCGCTCTTTAAATGAAAACGCGTAGACCAAGAACTCTCAATCTGATGGCCATTTCCATAGTGCCTCTGGCACTTCCAGACTAAAATTCCATGGAGAAAACTCCTCCCTTCGCCCCGCTACTGTCACAGCTCCAGGAAGACGCTGACCAGGACTGGAGAACGAACAGGACTGCAAGCGGCGGCAGCGTGCAGCTCGGGTCGACCACCCGAGACGGGCCGCACGAAGGTGGCCGTTACCGCCTCCTTCAAAGGGGCTGTCCCAGGATGAGTCGCGGCTTCCGGCTGGGTCTCGGCCTCTGCAGTGGCGCAGCAGGGAGAACGGTCCGGAACGGACGCACCCCCAGGCTCGCACGGCTGCCTGCCCACTGGCTCCCTCTGAGGCTTTGTCCAAGGAAAACTCCCTTGGGTTTTTTTTAAAGCAAGGGAGTCATCTGTGGATCCATTCACTGAACAAATAAAAAAGAAAAAAGAAAGAAAGGAACAAAGGAAAACAGTGCGGTGTCCACGCATAGCCGCTATGTAAATAACCAACGTGTCGAGGACGGGAGCATAAATCTCCTTCCCAGGCGCTGCCGGCTCAGAGGAGCCTCCGTCCCCCAGACCCTTGTCCCCCAGCCAGGCTGTGGCCTCAACCCTGTCTCCGTCCTCTTTCCTGAAAGGAGAACGAAGTGGCACCTTGTCCCTCCGAAGAGCTGGGGAAGGCAGGGATGAGTGGCCACACCCGGGGGAGGGTGCGCACCCCTCTGCTTCGGAAAGGGGAACCCTGGGTGCCGTCACAGAGCCTGGCCCCTCCCATCTGACCGCGGAGTCCACGGAGTGAGGCCGACCTCTCGTCCCCGAGCCAGCACAGCGGGAACGTGGACAGAGCCCGGGGCAGCGGGGCTCGGTTCCCGTCCTGGTTCTGCCACCTGCCTGTCAAGCACCCTTTGCCAGGTGCACTCTCAGCTCTGAAAGGACAGGGACGCCACTGCCTCCTCGCAGGGGCCTGGCGGACGGTGTGACGCGAGTGAAGTGTGCTGCACGCGGGCGAGCACGTGGTGCACACCCCGGGGAGGGATCAGGGCACGGTGTGCACG
Source organism: Dasyprocta punctata (assembly GCA_004363535.1). Taxonomy (NCBI): domain Eukaryota; kingdom Metazoa; phylum Chordata; class Mammalia; order Rodentia; family Dasyproctidae; genus Dasyprocta; species Dasyprocta punctata. The sequence continues at coordinate 26,698 of RJWM01023724.1, forward strand.
CGGCAGGCGAAGGTTCCGCCCTCCCCACCGACTGACGTCTCCAGGGCCACAGACAGCAGCACACAGGAGCGTCCTTCCCTCACTCACGCTCGCTCACTCCAAGCCGCGCTGCCGCAGCCCTCGGGGGACGCCAGATTCCCCGGGATAAAACCCCAGCTGGAATTTGCAGCACTCCCCACGCATGTCTGAGGAAAGAGAGCCCGAGAGGCTGGAAACGCGCTGCGCCTCCAGACCGCCCCTCCCCAGCCGTGCTCACACGGAGCTCGGTCTTCGCGCTGAGCCGAGGCCGGGATTCCCCACCATGCGCAGTGCCCTGCTCCCAACGCATGGCCCTCTAAGCCCCCCTTTCAGGCCACCCTGCCTTATCTCAAATCTTCCCAGACGCTCCCTTCCCCACTGAGACACAGCACCAAGTCTTCCCCGAAGTCCAGGCCCTGAATCAAAGCAGTACTCCTGACAGTCTGGCCCGTCACCATCCCGACCGCCACCTAACTGGCTCCCGGCTCACGGGCGAAGTTCCCCAGGAAGCGGCCGTCAGATCCCTGCACGGAGATCAGCCTTGAACTGAAGGCCACCAACTAAACTAAGCTCGGCACCGCCCCCAGCCCAGGGCCGTCCGAGCCTCCGGGACTCCTTCCCCAGTGGGGCCGTCAGTCCCGCTCCTGCGGGGCCGCTCTGGCCTGTGCGTGCTGCTAGCGTACTCGCCTCCTGCCCCAACCCCTCTCCAGGTACGCTGGACCTTGACTGCCGCCCACAAGGAAGGGAGCACCCCGTCACCCTTCCTCTCCTACACTTCCGGCCCCCCGCCACCCCGCCCATGCCAGGCTGCACCTGGGAGCCGACCCGAGGCCCGACCCTCCCCGGGCCCGGCGAGCAGGACCCGAGGACAGGGCACTGCCAAGCCCTCGCCCCGTGGTGGCCACAGGCTAAGAGCTGCCCGCGAACTGTCGGTCTCATTCTCCAGCCCCACCCGGGCGGCACCAACCACTGCTCTCCTTGTGAGTGAGATGGGGAGGCGCTGAGAGGTAAACTCACAAGCGAGGAGCCAGGACGCGGCCTGACCGAGTGCCGCAGGCTGAAGAGGGACTGCGAGCAGCACCTTGCTTCTCCTCTCCCACCCAGCCCAGCACCCCGCACACCAAGGTCACGAAATGACCAGCTCCGAAGAGATTTCAAAGTGTCAGGCTACGTGACCTTCGCCAAGTGCGCAGGCACTCCCCCACCACACGCTTTGTTCCGCGTGTGTTACAGTCAGGACACACCATTTTAGGTGTGTCATCAGCTAAATCGACGGTGGTTAGCCGGCCGGAGAACCTAGCCCCAGTCTAGAACAATGTCTCCATGAAAAAATTCCTTCACCTTCCAGATGCCCTACATAAAAATAAATTCTCAGCACCCTCTGTTCCTAAACTGAACACTCAGTTAGCGGATTCCTTCATTGGTTTGCTGTCTACCTTTGCATTACTAAACTTCCGCCTGCCTGAAGTCGGCCTCAGAAGGGATGTCTACACCTCAGAGGAATGTGTGAATTGAGGCCCAGCACATTTTTTTTTTTTAAACAAAGGCTCCATTCTCGATGCAAAGTTTTTTTACAAAGCAGTCGTCCTCTGGGAGGCGCAGGTCTTGGCAGCCGCCCCGATCACCAACGAACTGTCCCCAGGATGATGGATGTCCCCCAGGATGTCGGACGCTCCGCCACGTGGAAGGGGCCACTTGCTTTCTGGAAAAGCCAAGTGGGGTCCGGGGAGCACACGCAGCACGTTCGGTCCCCCGGGGAGGTTTCCACGATGGCCGGGCCCAGTGGCCGCAGGTCTGACTGGCTCCCTCCTCAGCCGTCACCTCGTAACCCCTAGGATAGTGCCCTGCTTCACAGCCCAGAGGGCGCACACCTCTCGCGCCGTCCCCGGATTATCAGGCAGCCAGGAAACACAAAGCATCTCTCTTTCCGCCTCCTGCGCGACAGCAGCCGCTTGCGTCTTACACTTCCTTCTCCAGCCCAGAGAAGCGCCGTCCTCACTCCGCCCGCTCAGCAGACCCCGCAGCTCCCGCGTGCACCGGGCCACCTCCGCCCCCACGGGGCTGTCCCAGAAGGACCTGGCCAGGGTGACCCTTCCACACGCTGCAGTCACAGAGCCCGCATGACTCCAACCCCGCAGCTCCCTCAGTTGCCCGCTCGGCTGCCCCCTCGGGCTCCGTCTCAACCACAGGCCTTCACGGAGCATCCAGAACCTTCTGTGGAAAGGACCCCAAACAAGGATTGCATAGCACGGATTCACCCCCAGAACACAGGTACTGTGGTCAGACAGTTCCGGGAAGGATCTGAGTCCTTCCTTGGAGAACGGCAGTCTGTGTGGCGTCTGCACAGTAAAGGCCCGAGAAGCCCTGTGAGAAAAGCCATCTCACCTGGCTCGGACAGCTCCGAAATCTGTCTCAGACCTACTCTCCCTTCCCCAGTTCCTCTGCCTCCAGAACAGTCCAAGCTGCCAGCATCTCCCTCCTGGACAACCGCGGCCCCCGGCGGACCTCCCAGCCCACTCCGCCCTCCCCGACCCTCCCCCCACTCACCAGGGCGCCAGGTTCTCTGGAATCCCCCATCAGACCTTGCTGCAGTGCTTCGGTGGCTTTCCATCAAGGCAGAACAAACAGCAGAGCCCGAAACTTGGCTCGCTGGGCTATGCAGGCTGTGACCTCTCCAGCCGCACCTTATACCCTGCCCCTCCTCACCCCAGCCCCCAACGGCCTTTTCTCTTTCCTTCCCCCCCACCCCCCGGAGGCCTGCACACATCTACAGGAAGCCTCAGCCTCGTCCCCATAGCCTCCTGAGCTCCGGCTCAGTCCCCGATCGCCCAGACTGGGTCACCCCTACCCTTGCCTCCCAGAGCCTCTGTCCCCGCGGCAGCACAAAGCAGGAGCTTCCCGAGGACAGAGCACACGCGTCCACTTCCGCACACCAGGCTGAGTGGCGTCTGCACCCAGGAAAATACTTCAAATCCCGATGGTCACGCCGAGCCACCTCAAGGGTGAGGGGCTGTGGTGACAAGGCGTGGCGCTGTGTGCCCCAGGGGAGAGCTGGTCTCCCGCCGGGGCGTCTCCTCTCCGGTGGGGACGGTCAAGCTCCCCCCGTCCCTCCCTGCAGCAGAGGGAAACAAAGGCAGGGCGGGGAGGTGGCGGCGGCGCCGGGCTGGGAAGTGGGTGCCCGTCCCCGAGGGCCAGGAGAACGGCCTGTGTCCCTCTCCCTGGGCCAGGGACGCGCCCACTCCGGGAGAAGGAGCTCCGCCGCACGAGCACCCGCGTGTGTGGCTCTGACCTGTGCCTGCTGCACGCACACGAGCTCGCTGTCAGGGTCTTGAGCCTGAAGCTACCCCTGCAGGCCCCGTGGGGCTGCCCTGTGCACGGGTGACCCCCACGGGCCCGCCCTGCTCCTGACTCCCACCCTGAGGCAGCAGCTGTCCCTGGCAATTTGCCCTTCAATGACATAGAACCAGCCTGGACAACTCAGGTCACCAGAGACCTCTTCTGAGGCCTTTGGCTTGGCAGGAGCTGGCTTTAAGCTTGTGGGTGCCTGTGTTTCCCCCCACTGGAGCCGGGAGACGCAGCCAGACGCCCTCCCCGACCCCACCGAGCTGCGCCTGCCAGTGCAGACCAACCGCATTGCAGCAAACGCAGAGGCACTTGCTCGAGCTGTGCCCTCCTGCTAGACGGACGCTGCCCGCAAATCGCCGGATGTGCCAGGTGTCCCTGGGCACCTGTCAGATGGCCCTACACCCAGCCTTCCCTTCCCCAGCCACCCACTCCATCAGAGGTCACAGGGCGCAAGGGCACTAGAGGTCAGAGGTCTCCTATCCTTTGTTCTGATGGCTGATTCCACAGAAGTGGCTCTGACAGTCCCTGCCCGCAGCTGCCCCGCACAGAGGCCACAGAGCAGTCTCAGGCTGGGTCCCTAGCGGCCCCCCAGCACCGTCACCTGGTGCCCACCGTGCTGTGCCACATACTACACTGCCCATGTCCTTTCACCTCGGCACAGCGCTGTGGGAGAGGCCCTGTTATTATCCCCAACTCACTGACGAGGAAACTGGGGCACAAACCTGTTAATGAGGTGCCACAGCCGTGCTGACGCCAGCTCACGCTCTCACCAGGGCGGCGCAGCCCGTGCGATCCCGTGTGGAGCCGCGCACTGTGACGAGCTGCAGACGCAGCGTGGAGGAGAAGGCTGTGCTTGACCCAAATACCAAGCACCACTCTCAGCTGGCTGCTGATAACCGTTGATAATTACAGTGATTCCCCTGGCAAGAGTCACATTTTGGTTTCAAGGCCCTACTAAGAAGAAAAGGAGGTGACCGCCATTTTGTTTCTATTTAGCTTGTCTGTCGCCTTCGGGAAGCCATCCAGTTGCACTTGGAATTACTCCACAGACCTTTCCCCTGCAAAAGCAGCCTCCCCACCTCCGCCCCTTCACTCACTCACCCCACCGCCCAGAGTTCACAGGTCGCTCCCAGGTCGTTCCCGGTTATCAGCTCTGCTTTGACAAGCAACATTTATCAGCACTGCTGAGACATTCTTGGCCTCTGGAAATACACTTTCATTTTTCTTGTCAATTAGTTGCTTTATGTGCTTCCAAAGTTAAGCTTTCATGTGAAAATAGATGTCTTCCCAATTCCCTCACCCTTCACATGACATTGACTAAAATTACAACGGATTGAGAACACTAAAGCTTCATTACAGTCGAGTGCCACCAGGGACAGTGAGGCTGGTCGGAACGCAGCTGGTGGGGAGCCCTGCCCAGGACAGTGAGGCCGGTCGGAACTCAGCTGGTGGGGAGCCCTGCCCAGGACGAGGTGGGTTCCTTCAGGTTCTTTCTCAGTGCTCACAAGCACCTCCCCCAAATAGCTCATCATGTATTAAGATGCAGAGCCTGAAAAGAGAGCCGGCAATGCTTTGACATAGCCCAGGCCCACCATCCCAGGTCAGAAGGGCGGA
>RJWM01023725.1:0-31451 GCA_004363535.1 Dasyprocta punctata
TGTTTTATTTTGTCTTGTTTTATTCTCTTTAAAGTAAAAAAAATGAAAAACAGAGAATGTTTCAACTTAGAAACTTAATTATTTTTATATTCTGTAAATAAAACTTTAATTTTTTTCTCTTTTTTTAGGAAATGCACAGAAAGTCTTTGCATATGTTAACATCAGAGTAGCAGAAGCAGACCTGAAAAGATGTAAGATCATCATATATTTTCTATGCTATTTGTCATTTGGTGTCACTGTGTAACATGGGATAACTTTGGTTCTGAATCTAAATCTCACCAGCCTCTTCTAAATTATGACCATGGTTAAGAAAATTGTATCCTACATCTTGCCGGGGTTAGTTCAGTTCCATTTGTGTCTGCAAACTGTAGTAGCATATTGTAAGTAAGGTCAATTAAAACCGGGGTTAGTTCAGTTCCATTTGTGTCTGCAAACTGTAGTAGCATATTGTAAGTAAGGTCAATTAAAACCGGGGTTAGTTCAGTTCCATTTGTGTCTGCAAACTGTAGTAGCATATTGTAAGTAAGGTCAGTTAAAACCTGATTTTCTCAAATAATTTGGGCAGGGGACAGAGGTTCATAGAAACTCCCTGTCATGCATATCCTAGTGAATGTGTGGCCACGCTCCTCAATCTGTTCATTTCTTGGGCATCTGGTTGTTGTTGATAAGTACTCCTGAGGCTGTAGAGTATTTCCTTATAAGCCCAGCTTTGAAACTGTGATGCATCTTATTATGAGCTTAGATCTGAGAGGGAGTGGTGGCCTTCAATGAAGAAGGAAGGGAAGACAGAATCCACAGTGCTGCTGATGCAGTGATGCTATTCTAGTTACTTTGAGGTCAAAAAGTCAAAAGACACTAGACACGTTGGCACATACCTGCGATCTTAGCACTTAACGAAAACTGAGTTGTCAACTCAGCAAGACCCTGTCTCAAAATAAAATATTTTTGGAAAGACCTGAGGATACAGCTTAGTAGTTTGAGTCACTCATACTGGGGGAAAAAAAGTCAAGAGAGGGCTAGACATAGAGCCTCGATGCATGAGGCTATAGGTTCAATCCCCAGCACCACAAAAAAATGTTACAAGAATTTAAAAATGAATAAAAGGAACATACCTGCTGATAGAGGAAGAAAGCCATCAGTCTTTTACCATTTCCTTCACAGAGGTTACTGTATTCAGTGAAGAAACACAAAATTGTGGCTAAGAACATGTAAACTCTTAATGTTACCTGTGGCAGGTTATTTAAGAGTCTCAGCTTCAACTTGCTTCTCCAATAACTGGAAAAAGATAATACTGCCTCATGATATTACTATGATAATTAAGTTAAGTAATATATTTGTACTTAGTATAGTACTTATCACATAGAAAATTAAGGAAATGGATAGAAAGCATTTAGAAAAATCAGGTAGGGAATAATAAATCGAACAGTTCAATAGCTTGCAATTAATTTGTTTAAAGTTTCTACAGAGATACTTGGTATGAGTTCATTGAAGTACTACAGGATTTCAAAATTTCTTCAGGTTCACCATGAAAAGATTACATTATGTTTCATGGTTACAGTATGGGAAGTGACAAGTAAATACTAAATAAATGTCAGTTATTCACCAAAGGTTCCTGACATTAGTTTATAAACAAACCACAAATATGTTTTGTAGCTGTGAGACAGAGATCATAAGAAATCTTTAGGTAGCCAGGCGTGGTGGCGCACACCTTTAATCCCAGCACTTGGGAGGCTGAGGTAGGAGGAGTTGTGAGTTCGAGGTCCGCTCGGGCTACAGTGCGAGCGCAAGGCTGGCCTGAGCTACATAGTGCAACCCTGCCTCGAAAAACTAGGGCTGGGAGTTTGGCTCAATGGCATAAGTGCCTGTCTGGCAGGTGCAAGGCTGTGAGTTTGATCCCCGGTGCCGCAAAAAAAAAAAAAAAATCTTTAGGTAAATGGTCAAGGTAAGATGGGAGCCTGGGCTGCCTCTTTCCAGGTTACGTTTTTTTCCTGTTTTCTTTGTGTTTCTTTCTGATAAGCCAGCCTACTTTCTTTGATATTAAATGTTTCTAAAAAGCATGCACTGAAGTATGTTTTTGCATTTCCATGTTCTTACCTTTTAGGTATGTCCATATTAAACAAAACAAAATGGAAAGGTGGAACACTACAAATTCAGCTAGCAAAAGAAAGCTTTTTACACAGGTATGATTGCTCCTTATGGATTAAATCCCATGTCTGTATATTGGTTTTGTATATTCACTTAATTTCTTTGAAATTATTGAATAATATACTGTATTGTTAGCAAATGCATGCAAGTAGAACTGAAGCCCCTCTCAAGCCTAATTCTTTGTCCCAGACCCCCACCAAAAGAGAATACAGAGCATTTATCTCTTTATCTATTGAATTATAAAAAATTGTGTGTTTATTTTCTTCGTTAAAATGAGTTTTTTCTGGCATACGTAACCTTTCCCCTTTTTCATAATGCCTACTGGTACAATTCAGAGAGTAGTTGTACTACAGAGTAGTTTGTCTCTTCCACTGATGACATTTAAGCTGTTTCTACCTTTTTATGACTGTAGATGATCCTGCGTGCGTGCAAGTGTTTTCCTGAAATTTACATCAGGAAGTGCAGTCCCGTGGACTGGGGAGTGTAGCTCAGTGGTAGATTGCTTGACTGGCGTGTGCAAGGCCTTGGGTGCAATCCTCGATACCACCCAAACCCACCTCCCTCCCCAAAAAAGTGTCACTGAATCTTCGGGTTATGTACATGTAAAATTGTAATACACTATTGAATTATTTAGGTTGTGTTAAGACTAATGCTTTATCATACAGAGATATAAAGATAGTAACAGATACTTAGAGGAATAAAAGTAATTTAAGAAGAAGACAGTGTAACAACCTTTAGAGCTTAAAAAATCTAAACGTAAATTTTCAGAGGGAAGGATTAATTTGGGAACTTTTGAACTGGGAAACATTTTAAGAGTATATGAATGGAGTAACCAGGTAAGTTGATAAGATTGTTCTAGACCAAGAAAGGATACAGTCTAAAGCAAGTGGTAAGCAGCTTACTGGCACATGTTTCAGATGACTGGCCTCCTGGGAGAGGTAAGAATCTGATTTTGTTTTTCACCTGGTGGCCTCTGGCTGTAAATGGAGCAGTCCTGCACTTTCCATTCAGCAGTATCTGAGTGTGACCCTGGGCAGGCCCTGTGACCTGTGCCCAGCAGTGAGACCCACACATGGTGCTGCTGTCTTGGGGGCATGGATGCAAATGTACTGGAGGAGCATGTTTAGGAAGGGAAAATTGGGAGACAGCAGAGGCCAAGAGACCAGTGTGGATTGGTCAGAGCAGTTGTGCAGGCCTGAACAGGTTGGGGTAACTTGAATTGGATGGTTGAAATGGCATTCTCAGCATTAGGAGGGCAGAAACTTATCAAAACAAAGTGGGCTCTGTAAAGACATGCCTTCCTCATAGACAGGCGTAAAGGGAGGGAGGATACGTAAAATGCCAGAAGTTCCTAAGTTGAGAAGGGAGAAATGAGGGAGCTTGTGACTGGTGATCTTGGTCTTCCATCAAGGGGAACCAAGACTTCTCCTGCAGCATAACAAAGATGCCAGGATGGACGCCAGGGCCTGGAGAGGGCAGGTCAGGAGGAGAGAAGCCTCCGTGCTCAGCCCTCTGCTGCTCAGTCAGCTACAGCAGGACACTGATAAATCAAATAGATTTACGTGGTGCATGTTGTACAGTGATCTCAGTGACAGGTTTTAAAAAGGCTACCCATCTATATCTACAGAATTGTCTAGATTACATTTTTAGATCTATTTACCTATCTATATATATAATGAAGCCTAGGTAACTAGACAAAAACTTAACAGTAGAATATCCATAAGGAACCATATTTTGTTTTCTTCATGTTCCCATGTTTTCCATTCTAAAATGAAAATGCAGGCTCACAAAATAATGCAGACCATTATGCTACTCGCAAAGTGTTTTTCTTTTCTTTTAGTTTTTAATACTATAAAGCTGTTTATAGTGTTTAGAATCAGCTGAAGGAAAATAACCATTTCCCATGATTGATCATTTTAACTCTTATTTATATTTTCCCTTTGATTTAGATTGGCCCAAGAGAGAGAAGAAGCAAAAGCAGGAAAAGAAAAATCAACAACAGGCAACACCAGCTTGCTGGGAAAGGTGGGAGGGGTGGATTTCCATATGAAAGCTGTGCCAGGGACAGAAGTACCAGGACACAAGGTGAGTCTCCTCTGGTCGTCTGGGCCAACCGGGAACCGACACCCGAGACCACATCCTTGTGGTGTCTTGTCTAAAACTAGTTGCTTTTTTCTTGCTTTGCTTCAAAGTAGTTAACATAGGTACCACATTATGGTTTTCAAAGTGAATGTGTGATTTAGATAAGCATGGTTCCTTGTCATTTTAAAGAGAAAAAAGGCAAAGCCCAGGCAGTCTGTCAAGGGATATAGGTGTGAGTACAGGTTGTCCCGAGTTTGCATTTGCAATAGGTGGGTAGCTGGTGTTTTTATGTAATATACTCCATGCTCGTTTTGGAATGCATTGTTTTCCTTCTGTTTCCTTCTATTTTTTTCTCTCACACTTTTTTTTTTGTTGTTGTTGTTGTTGTTGTTCTTTTTGAGACAGGGTCTCCCTATGCATTTCAGGCTGGCTTTCAACTCACTTTGCTGCCCAGGCTGGCCTGGAACTCGCAACCATCCTCCTGCCTCAGCCTCTCAAGTGCTGGGATTACAGGTGTGCACCACTACGCCTGGCACTCTCACACTTTTCTCATTGATAGATATTTTTTTCATTGTCACAAAGCTAAGTTCAACAGTAATAATGACTGACTATGATCATGTTCAACTTTTTAAAAATTATATTTGTGTGTTACTTTGTTTATATTTGTGACATGTACTGTATACTGTATATACGTTTTTTTTTCCTCTCTCTAGAATTGGGTTGTCAGTAAATTTGGAAGAGTCTTGCCTGTTCTTCACCTTAAGAATCAACATAAGCGTAAAATATCCTTTGTTACTAACCTCTTGGTATTCATTTACCAGACTGATAGATACTTGCAAAATACATTTATAACTGCACTGCCTTGAAATTGTTGGATATTGATTTAAAAGTTTTTATGTTCCCCCTTTCTAGGCAAGCTAAGAGCTACTTCTCTGCATGTATTCAACACTTAGAGAAGTATAAGAAAATGTCATGAGGTTTTACATGATTAAGAAATCTGAATTAAGAAATATGAATGATGAATGCCTGCAGAGCAGTTTTTTTTTCATCGGTACTGGGGAATTGAACTGACAACCTCGCGCCTGCCAAGCAGGCACTTAAACCACTGAGGCAAACTGCCGGCCCTACTTTTTTCAAGACAGGGTCGCACTATGTAGTTCAGGCCGGCCTTGCTCACGTTGTAGCCCAAGCCGTCCTCGAACTCACAACACTCCTCCTACCTCAGCAAAGCAGTTTTATTTATGACTTTATGCATTGTATTGCTGTGGGTTCACAACAGTTGCTAATGCTGGGGATTTGGCTCAGTGGCATAAGCACTTGCCTGGCAAGTGTGAAGTTGTGAGTTTGACCCCCTGTACCAAAAAAATATAAAGAGTAACATGAAGTAAATGGCTTACTTAGATTAAACACTTATTTTTTTTTTCCACCAGACTGATACATTTCCCTAACATTTAAGTGCTTTTTCTTTGTTCCTTGACTCTGGGTAACATCATGAAATATGATCCATCAAAATACTGCCACAACCTAAAGAAGATAGGGGAGGATTTCACAAATACCATTCCTGTAACTAGCCTCACTTGGGAACTGGAAGGAGGTGATGACCCAATGAGTAAGAAACGGCGAGGAGAGTTCTCTGACTTTCACAATCCTCCCAACAAGACTATGAAAGTACAAAAGGGCCGGGATCCCGCGGTGCATCCAAGGACCAGCTGGGCAATGGAGAATAACATATCACCACGGCAACGAGCTGCACAAAAAACACCTCAGAATTCCATCACTTTTTCTAAGTCACATCCTGTACTTGATTCTGATGCTCAAAGTCCTAAAAATATACTTTGTCAGACTTCTAGCTTGGAAACTGTCAGCAAGATAAATAGCATGTCTGATGATGATATTGATTCTGAAGATGAACTAAGAATGATGATTGCAAAAGAGGAAAAGTTACAGAGAACCTCAAGGGCCTCCGTCAATGAATCTGAAGATGATGCCTTTGAAGTTGTAAGGGATAATTTCAAATCAGGTGTTCATAAACATCATTCTTCACCAAGTCTATGTATGAATAATGTCACTCACAATGTTAGCAACAGTATTGTGGGAAATGATTATGAGTATGACTCAGGAGATACAGATGAAATCATTGCAATGAGTAAAAGCAGTGATAAGGTAAAAAATTGTACAGAATTTTCTCAAACAGAAAAACCTGTAGGCAAGAACTCTTTCAAAAAGAAAGAGCTTTCCAATCATTGTAATAAAGTACAAAGAAGAAAAAAGAACAAAGAATCAGCCCTCGGTCATGGAATGAAGCCTCTTAATCATAAATCTCCATCCAATTCCAGCAACAGTGACAATGAAGAGTCTGAAGGAGATGAAGAATATGAAACCATGATGAAAAACTGTCCCCGAGTTAATCTCACTTTGACTGATTTGGAGCAGCTAGCGGGCAGTAATCTGGAGGCTCCAGAAGCTACTGAGAGCAGGGACCCACAAACCACAGCAAGCGGCAAATTCAGTGGAGCTTCTAAGAGCCCCAAGACTCCCCGTGGTATCTGTCCAGGCAAGCGGTGCATTCGTCCTGAAGAGATTCTGGCTTCCCTTTTAGAGGAAGAAAACACCTATGGTAAACAGAAACCAAAGGAAGATAAGAACAAGCCAAAATTTCAGGCATTCAAGGGGATAGGCTGTCTCTATGGAAATGAATCAGTGAAAAAAACCTTGATTATTGCCTCAAATAATATTAGTGAAGAACAAAGTTCCTTGAAACATGGGAATTCCAATAGCGCTTCCTTAGAAAATGGCTCACCAAGCACACCATCTACATGGCAACACATAAAGAAGACAAACGGCCCAAATCACATTCAGCCTCAAAGACAGTTCACTTGTGAGACTCGAGATCACAAGGTGGTCTCCCCAAGCAGTTCAGACAAGGAAGGTGGAAATCTTGTTTCTAATCTGTTGCCATTAAAAGGTAAGACATCCTTAAGTCTTGGTTCAAAGATTCACAAGGTAGGGTTTGATAAAGATAGTTGCCATGGTACCCAACAGAGAGAAGAGGCTTCAGAGGAGGAGGAGTCTGATTCCAGCAGCCTCACATCTCATGGGGGACCACCAAAGCGCTCCCCCAGGGAGGACCCTCTGGAGAGCACAGCTGACTTCTCACTTTCTGTTAGTAACTCGTTGGGTATGAATGCTCAAGCTAAGTCTGCTGAAGATAACCAGAAGCGTTTGGCAGCCTTGGAGGCAAGGCAGAAAGCAAAAGAAGCACAGAAGAAGCTGGTGCACCATGCACTGGCAAATCTAGTAAGTATATTTTCAATGTGTGCGTTTTATAAGAACACTTTTTTTTTAATGGAAACAAGGAAAAACAAAATTTCATAACAAGATAGGGATATGACAATAACAATAATGAATACTTCACATATTATTATCTTTAAAGTAGTTACTCAGAGTACAAGATATGGGTAAGAACATTCTTCAAAGCCCAGGTTTTCCTTCCCACAGGAGTGCGCCTCCATAGAGCTCATGGTCTTCTTAGCATTAACCACTTCGCAGATTTCATGCCCTTGATTTAGAAATTTCTATCATCCTAAATGTTTGGTGCATCCCACAGGAAGTGAAATTATACTCTAAGATGTATACAAAACATTTAAAATTTATCTAAAATTTTGTTTAGCGGCTGGGTGTGTGGCTGAGAGGTACATTATTTGTCTAGCATGCATCCGGCTGTGGATTTGGTCCCCATCGCACACACACGCAAAATATCCCCGTGAGTTTCTTCATCATGTTATCATCTTTCTTTTCCTTTCAGTACTGGGCATTGAACCAGGGCCTTACATAGCATCCCCTGCCCTGTTTTTTTTTAAGTTTTGACCCATGGACTCACTTAGTTACCCACACTGGCCTCGAGCTTGCAGTCCTCCTACTTTGGCCTCCAAATAGTATCTTGATTATTTTCATTTAGAAACTCTTCAATAGGTGTAATGACTGCAAAGTGATTTGTATTTTGCCAAAGCTTGGTGATATTTACTATAATGAGCCCCTGTACTTTGCTCTAATAGTTCACTTTTACATGCTAGAGTAACAGGCCCGGGATGATGATCCTGCATTTTGTGCAGCTATTAGCTGCTAGTGTGGTGAGCAGACATTCATAGTTTAACCCAGTGGGGCCCCAAGCTGCTCGGGAAGCTTTCTGAGCTGAGATGCATGAAGGGATAAGTAGGAATTAGTGGCAAGCGAGCAGGAAAAGTGAAGAGATGTTCCAAGAAAAGGGAGCGGTTCAAAAGTGAACATTTGAGTTTGCAGAGGCTGTGGAAATTGAACTTCATTCTTAAGCTTGTGAACAAACAGTGAAAAATTTTAAACATTGAAGCTTACTTGTATAGAAGAGTGGCTGGGAAACTACAGCTCTCAGGCCATATAGCCTATGGCTTGTTTATGTACTGCTGGCAAGCTTAGAATGGGGCCCAAATCACAGTGACATAAGTACCTGCCTGGCAGGTGTAAGGTCTTGGGTTCAATTCCATCTACCAAAAAAAAAATTGTCAGCCTTTATTTGGAAAGATGCTTTCAAACCATGATGAAAATGAATTGAATGGTTCAAATCTGGAGACAGAGACTTTGGGAGCTGGTGGGCCAAAACCAAGGCAGCAGTGATGGGAATAGAGTTAAAGATACCAAGAAGGCCGGGACTGGTGGTACATACCTGTAATCCCTGTACTCGGAAGGCTGAGACAGGAGGATCAGCACGAGTTCTAGGCCAACCTGGACTCTACAGAGAGTTCAACGCCAGCCTGAACTGTGTAGCAAGACCCTGTCTCCAAAACCAACAAAGATACCAAGAAGGTTGGATTGAGAGGACTTGGTGATCATTGGATATGGAGAAAAAGGAGTCCTAAGTTTGGTCTTCAACAAATACCAGATGATAATGGTATTCACTAAAAATGGGCAGGAGAAATAGTGGGGGAAGGAAATGATAGGATTTGAAATGTTTTGCTGTGAGGTGGGATTGTCTTAAATTGCAGTACTTCTAATGGCTTTCCTAGGACGGACCTCCACAGGACAAGCCTACACACATCATATTCGGTTCTGACAGTGAAAACGAAATCGAGGAGACGTCCACTCAGGAGCAAAGCCTGCCAGGACAGGAGCTGATAAAAGTAAGATGTCCCAGATGTCCTGTAAACATTAGTCTACTCTGCATACCCACATCTGTCTGTTCCATTCGAAGACCTCCATAAAATGACCGGTTCAGCGTGAAATCCTCCTGAGAGCTGTAGTGAGACCCAGGTCTGCCCAAGCCATTGGGCACTGAGCTGTCAGGGTCCTGGAGACCTTAGCCCTGATAAGCCCATGTTTTCTACATCTGCAAAATCACATCAATATTAGTGGAAGGTGGCAGGGACTGTTTGTGTGTTATAATTGCCCCCAGCTCCAGCTGGCATTGGGGAGTCCATGAAAGCCAGTTAGCCCTGAGTCAGGAATTTCCATCCAGTCTACCATCTGCTTGTTCTTGATGTATTTATCTGGGTTGTTTTTAAATATGGTGAGGCTTCATTATGAAAGAAATGCTGTTTGCTTTAGTTGATAAATGTTTCTCTGAAGCTGAAAGAAAAAACATGTATATGTGTATGTATATGTATATGTGTGTGAAAAAATAGTTAAGATAGTTTTGCTACCGATTTCTCTGAGTTCACCAAAGAGAACAATTTGTGCTGGTTTTGTTCAGACGATTGAATGCAGAGGTCTTGTGCCCTGCTTAAGGATTTAGGGATGGCAGTGCACAATGTGTGTGCCATTGTTGCCCCCTGATTGACGTGTTTTGAAATTTTGTTGTAGTTTTTTTTTTCCTTCTTTTTCTTTTTCTTCTTAAAATGGATTTGGAAAAATAGAAATAAACAAATAAATAAGTAAATAAGTGTTTCTCTTTTCACGTGTACACCAGGAGCCCATGGCTAAGGCATCTGGGAAGTTGTTTGACAGTGATGAAGATGAGGAATCGGATTCTGAAGAAGACAGTGACAGGTTCAGAATTAAACCTCAGTTTGCGGGCAGAGCCGGCCAAAAGGTTGGTGAAGACTAAAAGCTGAAAAACTCATAGCATGTCCTAGTTTTCCATAGTCCTTAAACCTAGGTGAATGTGGGCCGGTCCGGGCCTGCATTACCGGGCGGGGTGTTTCTTTGGGGAGGGATGCCTCTTGACCTGCTAGTTGGCTAAAGGGCAGGTGACATTATGCAAATGTTATTGATATGAATTTCAGAGCTGGGAAGGAACACTTGGAGAGTTTTCTTTAGAAACAGTTTCCTTTTTGGTACCTGATCTCGATCTAACTCTCAAGCTTGCGCTTGCCAGGCAGGCACTTGTGCTGCTGAGCTAAGTCCCTGGTCTAGAAACAGTTTCGTTAAAAAAAAAAAAAAAAACCATAGAAACAGTTTCTTGGGAATGTGGTTGTTAATTGTGTTTACTTTTTGTCTGTGTAGCTCATGGATTTGCAGTTGCACTTTGGCAGTGATGATAGATTCCGCATGGACTCGAGATTTCTAGAGAGTGACAGTGAAGAGGAACAGGAAGGTAAGTGCTTCACTGTCCGAAAGGTCTTAATGTCAGAGCTAGTGATGTGAGAAGTCTCCTTCATTAAACATGTGAAGAAACTACCCCTGAGACTTCAGAGACTTTGTAATCACATGTTCTTGGTTAACGTCTCTTAAATTTGTGTCACGTATTTCCTTCGTAAAATTTAATTCCTTGAAGCTGCCAGATAGGACAGGAATAGACAGCATCCACCAAATGTATTCTTTCGTTCCATTCCTGGCAGAAGAGGAAGGCGAGGTCCCTGACCGTCCCTCTCAGTAGTGTGGCAGGTTCTGGTGGAGGCTGTAACAGATAGTTAAGTCACTCTCGACTTTCTAATAGGAAGAGTCTCTTGCCTTCCACTGGTGTGCCTCCTGGGTGCAGGTTTTCCTTTTGGTACCGGGGATCGAACTCACGACCTCACACTTGCCAGGCAGGTGCTTATGCTGCTGATCCCTGGCCCCCTGGGTGCATGTTTTCTAAAAAGCAGTGTGCCAGTGAATGCCGTTCTGTTGAATTCCTCCTTATTTAGCTGTATCTGAGAGGAATGATGCTATTAGAAGTATTCTAATTCAACTTCCTATGGCATTTTTCACAACCGTGGTTCCACATTATCTATAAAACCTTACCTCCTGTGGGGTGTGGTACGTGCCTAGAATCTTAGCACTCAGGAGGCCGAGGCAGGAGGACCGCAACAGGTTCAAGGTCAACCTGAACTGTATAGCGAGACCTTGTCTCCAAAAACAGGAGAAAAATTTTACCTCCTACATGGCCACCTTGGGTAACCTCTCCCCAAATCTCTCTCCTAATCTCAGAGCCTCCGTCCTTGTCTTTGTTTGTGTTTTTCTCCTTCCTCGGTTCAGCTGCATCTCAGTCCTCACTTCGCTTGTACTTCCTGAAGTCCTCTTTCTCGTGTAGTTTCTGATGAGTGTTGATTGTTTGGGAATTATCATGAGTATTTTACATTTTGTGAAGCCAGAATTCAGAGAGGCTTATAGTAAGTTTTGCATGGTCCTCACCAGCATATGTGACTAACCCGACACTCCACTTCAGATCGTCCACTCAGAATCCCGTGAGGAGGGCCGCTCAAGCGCTTGCCTGATACGTGCAAGGTCATGAGTTCGATCCCCGGTACCAAAAAAAAAAAAAAAAAATCTTAAAAAGAAAAAATTCCATGTGGAAAGCATAAGGGTGAGTGGAATCTCAAGAAGAGCACTGTGTTAAACATGGTGGTTACTCAGCTACCTCCTGCCTCTCCTGTCTGTTACAAAGCTGAAAACAACCTCTCAGGTGCAGTGGCATTTTCCCAGGTGGTTCCTCTGTCATCTTCTTTTCCTTCCCAACTTTTTTTTTCTTCTATTTTTTTCCTTCCCAACATCTGAGGCACAATTTTTTTGTCTATCACACAAATAAAAAGCACAACCAGAGTGCATCACCTCCAACCCTTCTTATTATATTCTGCTTCCCTAGTGATCACTATTAGGTTAAAATCAAAGTTGTTTTTGGAAGCTAAAATTATTATTATATATATATATATATATATTTTTTTTTTTTTTTTTTGGCGGCACCGGGGATCGAACTCACAACCTCACACCTGCCAGGGCAGGCGCTTAAGCCGCTGAGCCAAACTCCCGCCCTAGTTTTTTGAGGCAGGATCGCACTACATAGCTCAGGCCAGCCTTGCGCTCACATTGTAGCCCAAGCCGGCCTCAAACTCACAACATTCCTCCTACCTCAGCCTCCCGAGTGCTGGGGTTAAAGGCTAAAATTATTGATTATTAGCATTTTCATGTTTCAACCTATTATAACATATACTCTTGGCACGCGGTTCCTCTGGTGTGTGGGTTTCCTTTGTTTCCTGCATGCCTCCTCCCACTTCCGGGGGTCTGCTCTGTCTTTCCTACCTCATGCCCCACCTAGATAGAGTACAAAGTATCTTGATCCAATTGAATACAATCTCTCCCTCCTTTAAATCCCTAGAAATTATTGCGGCTTCTTGGTAAAAACTTGAATAAGCATTTTCTTCCAGTTTCTGTTGTTCATTTTTTGCAGTAAGTTAATACTTTTAAAAGCTTAGATTTCTTTCATATATCTATTATCCAAACTATCTTTTTTTTTTTTTTTTTTTTTGCGGTACTGGGGATTGAACTCACAACCTCACGCCTGCCAGGGCAGACGCTTAAGCCACTGAGCCAAACTCCCAGCCCTGCTTTTTTGAGGCAGGGTCGCACTGTGTAGCTCAGGCCAGCCTTACACTCGCGTTGTAGCCCAGGCCAGCCTTGAACTCACAACGCTCCTCCTACCTCAGCCTCCCGAGTGCTGGGATTAAAGGCGCGCGCCACCACGCCCGGCTCAAACTATCTTTTAAATATCTCTGATATTTGTCTGTTTTTAGTACTTGAGAGTAGCAGCTTATGAAGTTCTATGATGCCTTAGCAATGTAAAGTATATGATCTTTTTTTTTCTACAATATTTAGAACTGAATCAAAGACTGAAGCAACTGTTTATTCAAGTATCAAATTAAATTAACAGTCAGTAAATTTATTATCTTTCCCTATCCGTATCATTTTTGCATGTAATCTAAAGTATATATGTATATTTTTTTCTTTTTTCTCTTTTTGAGACAGTTTTCACTGTGCAGTTCAGGTTGACCTCGAACTCACTTTGTAGTTCAGGCTGGCTTTGAATTCACTTTGTAGCTCAGGCTGACCGCAAACTCACAGCAGTTCTCCTGCTTCGACTTCTTGAGTGCTGGGATTATAGGTGTGCACCACCACACCCAGCCTAGAGTATATTTTTTTAATGTTAAAAATACCAAAATCTGTGATCACTTTCGTTTTGTAGTTACCATCGTGGTGTATTCAGACTTAATGTTAACATTATAGGTTTGCCACATAAACCATTAAATCCAAATTTCATTTTCATAATTACGAATAAAAGTTGGATGTTTTATTTGCTGCATATGTGATTTTTCAGTTTGGCGTACTATGAAGTCTTGTGTGGGGGAAGTTAGTGAAATGAAATCAGATTTTTCTTCCCTCCTGATGTACTCTGGATATATATAGGTGCTTGTTTTATGTATTGGCTGATTGATATTTTTCAGCTTATATTTGTCAAAAGGAACTAATTGTCTTATTTCCTGAAAGAGGTCAATGAAAAGAAAACAGCTGAGGAAGAAGAGCTTGCTACCGAAAGAAAGAAAGCTCTGAATGTTATGCAAAGTGTTTTGAACATCAACTTAAGCAACACTACAAGCAAAGGACCAGTAGCAGCTAAGAAATTTAAGTATGGTTTATATTCTAGTCCATTCTACCGTATTTTCCTTTGCCATAAATGCCTTCTTTAACAGAGTTTAAAACTAGGTCTCTTACTTTATTCTTATGTTTTTACCATACTGGAGATTGATCTCAGGGCTTTCCATGAATGCTAGGCAAGCATTGCATCACTGAGGACACCCTTAATTTCGCTGCGCCATTTTTACTTACTAGGGAGAGCATTTGGCATCATCTATCAGGTTCTTTAAAATATTCTTACCTTTCAAGAAAGTAATCTTAGGGCCGGGAGTTTGGCTCAGCAGCTTAAGCACCTGTCTGAATCTTAGGGCCGGGAGTTTGACTCAGCAGCTTAAGCGCCTGTCTGGCAGGTGCGAGGCTGTGAGTTTGATCCCCGGTGCTGCAAAAAAAAAAAAAAAAAAAAAAAGGAAAGAAAGAAAGAAAGAAAAAGAAAGTAATCTTAAATTATTCCTTTATTTACTTACATAGATGTTATTCCTTCACTTATGTACATGGATGTCTTACCAGCATTACTTCCATTAGTGAACAACTGAAAACCATTTTAAATATAAATATTAACTCCAAAAACTACTAAGTTATATAAATATAACTATTATGGAAAACTTCTAACATATATTTTAAAGAGATTAGTGCAATAAAAGCTCAGTATACAAGCTTCCAAGATCACCCAACATAGCCGAGTGTGGTGGCACACACCTGTAATCCCAGCACTTGGGAGGCTGAGGCAGGAGGATTGTAGTAAGTCTGAGGCCAGCCTAGGCTATATAGTGAGATTCTGTCTCAAAAAAGCAAAAAAAGAAAATAAGACCAACACATGACCACTTTTCCTTATCTGTATACAAACCTCGCCTTACCCAGTACAATGTTTTATGCAAATTCTAGATACTATATTTTATCTACATGTATTTTTAATATGCTTCGAAAAATTTTTAAGGTTAACAAAAGATTCAGGGAAACTCAAAAACTGATACTTCAAAATGCTATTTCTAACAAATCATGATACTCTTCTTCGATACCATTTAGCTTCATTTTCCCTCTAGAATTTGCTATTGTTTTGCATTGTGGTTTTGATTTATCTCTTTCAACCTTTTTTTCACATCATAGGGACATCATACATTATGATCCAGCGAGGCATGACCACGTCACTTATGAAAGAACAGAAGATGACAAGCCAAAAGAAAGGTAATCAAGCTATTTTTTTATAGTTCTGCTAAGCTGCTGCCTTTAAGTCCCACAGAAGAATTTTTGTTTGAACAGCTGAAATTAATTAGCTCTGTCTGCAATCTTTTTTTTTTTCTGTCTACAATCTTAACAAAGAGTTTTGTTCTATTTTTAAACCAAAGTATATAGATTTTTCCATAATAGACTGGATAGGAAATCTTACAGGCTTTGCATGCCCAACAGTCTCCATTATGATGAATCCCCTGTGCCTTTGTAGTGGAAAAGCAGGACGTGAGGAAAGTATGTTCTAATAAAAGTATTAATGGATGCTAAAATGTACCTTTTATATAGTTTTTACCTACCATGAAATCATCTTTATTTCCCCCTGTCATTTTAAACTGTTAAAAAAAATACTTGATGTGCGTTTAAGACACACAGACAGTGTCATGGACTTGGCTCATGGGCTGTGGTTTGCTGGCTTCTGCTTTAGCTCATGTTTTCCTGGCAAGGTCATAGAGTCAATCTTTGCTTAAAAGCCATTTCTTAAATTGCATGTCATTTGCCTTCTGGGGATTAGGAATCTTTAAAACCATGAGGTTCTGCTTTAAAAGAAAATGGTTTTTCCCTCTTTAATTACAGTTTCTCTCTTCTCTCATTTTACCGTAAGCAGCAAAAAACAGTCAAATACTCTGTACATTTTCCTGGATATCTGCTTAGCTAGACCATCCAGATAATCAGGCCATTAATATAGGTACCAGTGTTGGTCATCTTTCTGCCACCACATGACAAGAATCCCCTTTCTCCCAATTTCTAGTCATGCTTACCTGCATTCTCCTTAAAGGCAATGTAGTTTCTACTAACAGTTTCTTCCAGACCTGTTAAGTTTTTGCTATGGGCTTAGTCTCAGAGCTATATGCTATGGCATCTGCCTAATCTCTTCATTAAAATAGTTTACTACTCCACCCCATGCTCAAGGGAAGAGGAAGTTAACTTGCACCTCTTGAAAGACATCAAGGAGTTTCTGAGTGACCTGGAGCCATCTGTATGGACTCGATTTTTTAATGCAACTCAGTTTCATAGGAGGCACATCAGTCTTAAACCCTAACCAGTTTGGTTTATTTTATGAAATATGAACAGTTTCTTTGACATGGTCTCTAGGTTATTTTAGACATTCTGTTTACTTACACTGTAGGTAATTCATTAGGAACCTCTGGCCTGTCATGGAAGGGACACTAATAGGAAGAAGGATTTTAATTTGTGTGGCGCGTGTGTGGTAATGGGCATTGGACCTTGGGAACACTGTACTGCTGATCCATATCCCCACCCCTTTTTCTTGTTTTGTTTTGTTTTGTTTTTTGACAAGGTCTCACTAAATTGTTGAGAGTAACTGCAAACTTGAAACCGTCACGTCTCTGCCTCCCAAAGAGCTGGGAAGGATTTTAATCTTTCAGTAGCTAAAATCTCAGTATTGGAAATGGCCGTGTAACTTTTTGTCTGAGGTCAAAAAGAAGGCATATCCATTCCTAAATACAGAGAAGAATTTTAACACAAAAATTTCATTCTAAAGGAAACTAGACCTAGCACCTTTGCAATTCATTTCTAAAACTGAATAATTTATTTTCTATCACTTTTGTAAAATTCACACTTTTAGAGCTTAAAATAGGGATATAGCCTAGTGGCACAGCGCCTGCCTGGCAAGTGTGAGGTCATGAGTTCGTTCCCCAGTACCAAAAAGATAGAAAAACAAAAAATAAGAAAACAAAACAAAACAAAACAAAAAAACTTAAAATAATCTTAAAGGTCATGTTCATTTTGCGGATGAAACTTCAGGTGCCTGAAGCTAAGTAATTTCCTTACAGCTAATGGTTTCAGTGTAATTTCTTTTTTTGATTTTTGAGACAGAGTCTCACTGTGTAATCTAGGCTGGACTTGAACTCACTGTGTAGCCCACACTGGCCATGAACTCACAGAGATCCTCCTGTCTCAGCCTTCCAAGTGCTGGAATTATAAGTGTGCATAACCAAGATTGGCTTAGTATAATTTCTGAAATGTAGTTTAGAAGATAGGAGATAGGAGAATGTGTTTTATATTTAGTATTTGTATCTGTGTGCAGTAGTTTAATGTTTAAAAAAAATCTTATTGTTCAGGATTCTGTGTGGATATTCTTAGTTAAAAGGTTAGAATTAAGCCGGGTGTGGTGGTACACACCTTTAATTCCAGCACTTGGGAGGCTGAGGCAGGTGAATCGTTGTGAGTTTGAGACCAGCCTGAGCTACAAAGTGAGTTCAAGGCCAGCCTGAACTGCACAGTGGGACCCTGTCTCAGAAAGTAGGACTGGGGATTTAGCTCAGTGGCATAAGCACCTGCCTGACAGGCGCGAGGTTGTGAGTTTGATCCCTGGTACTAAAAAAAAAAAAAGGTTGGAATTAAACTTATCCAAGAAGGTGGGGGTAAAGTTATCCAGGGAGTTTACCTTTCCTGAATTTTAGAAATTTCCAAAACCTGTTTCTGTGTGATGTCCCTGTCTATATATGTTATTCCAGCAAAGCAAAACGGAAGAAGAGAAGGGAGGAAGCTGAGAAGCTACCTGAAGTGTCTAATGATCTGTATTATAACATTGCTACGGACTTGAATGAAATATTCCAAGCTACAAAAGGTACCAGTGAGAAGGCAGACGATGCACCCCAGCACAAGGCCTGCGGTGGAGAGGAGGAGGAGGAGGAGGAGGAAATCCACCACGCTGCAGCCCTGACGAGTGAGGCTGAGCAGCCCAGCGGCTTTACGTTCTCATTTTTTGATTCAGACTCTAAAGATATAAAAGAAGGTACTTTTCTTTTTCTCCCACTTTTTTGTTTCAGGCAGATTGTGTTTAATTGGTGGAGTCTCCATTGTATGAAATGGATTTACCATTGTCTGAATAAAGGATTCTTTCTTTGACCTAGATGAATAATAGGAGATTCAGTGCCACATGATTGTAAATGCCATGTTCCTAAAGGTGAAAGAAATGAATTTTGCTTTTAAGGGAGCAAGCTTCTGGCTAGTTCCATGTAAAGGGAAACCAAAGAATAAGTTGCTGTATTCCTTCTTACATTAAAACTATCATGAAGAAGTAAAATAAATAATTTGAATTGCTCCATTTTGTCAGTGCAGTTGGAGGTGCCATGACTTACAGAAAACTAGCCTTGTAAATGATGGGAGAAAGGAAGAAGTAGGTAACCTTGGTTTCATATGAATATGCTATATCATCAGTATGCCAGTTATCTCAAACTTTATCCCTGGACATTTGTTAGAACCTTCAATTTTGCATACTATATCCAGGAGATTTGCCTTTTTAGGCCAACCCAGGCCAAATGTGAAAACACCTGTTCTTTAGGAGGCTGCTTTGTATCAGCATTCAAGATATAAGTGCAGCTTTCTCGAAGTTCATTATAAAAGGCAGGGTAAGCCTGGCATTGTGGTGCACACTGTAATCCAGGTGAGGGGGGCTGAGGCAGGAGGCATGCAAGGTTGAGCCCAGCCTGTGCAACTTAGCAAGACCCTGTCTCAGATTTTTTAAAAACAACTGGGAATGACATTACAAAGTCCTTGGGGATAAAGGCCTTGAGTTCAATTCCTAGTACCACCAAAACCAAAGTAATCAAACAAACAAACAAAAAAAAAAACCATTTTGCTAGACCTGTCTAGCAAAAGGCATGCATAAGTATATTGATTCTGTTTGAAAGATCAACCCTTAAAATATTAAGCCTGCATATAGCAGATAAGCATCAAGTGTCTGCTCTGTGATATTCTACAAGGAAGTCCTGCAGTAAGGTAGGTTTTGTCTTAGGCTCTGCTTATGTTATGTTCTTGTCTGTGTTGTCCCTCTGAGTACCAAAGTTGGTCCTAAACAATTAAGTGGAGCTAATGGGCATAGGTCTCCAAGTGTAAGAAACTGGCCTTGTGGTGGTGCATGCCTATAATCCCAGCACTGTGGAGGCTGAAGCAGGAGGATGGTTGCGAGTTCGAGACCAGCCTGGGCTACAAAGTGAGTTCAAGGCCAACCTGAAGTGCATAGTGAGACCTTGTCTCAAAAAGTAGGGCCAGGGATTTAGTTCAGTGGCACAAGTGCCTGCTTAGCAGGCCCAAGGTTGTGAGTTTGATTCCCAGGACCCCCCAAAAGAATAGATAAATACATAAAATGCTTGATTGCTCAGTTATAATCTCATTTTATTTATTTATTTATTTTGTCAAAATGATACAGAAGCCTACAAAGCTGAAACGGTGAAACCTGCAAAGATTGTCTGGCAAGGAGATCCTCGGTTCCAAGACAGCAGTTCAGAAGAAGAAGATGTTACTGAAGAAACACATCACCTAAAACCCAGCCCTGAGTAAGGAATTTTTTGTGTGGGGCTTTATATCATAATTTTTAAAATCAAAGAGCCGGGCGTGGTGGCGCACGCCTTTAATCCCAGCACTTGGGAGGCTGAGGTAGGAGGAGCGTTGTGAGTTCGAGGCCGGCCTGGGCTACAATGCGAGCGCAAGGCCAGCCTGAGCTACACAGTGCGGCCCTGCCTCAAAAAAGCAGGGCTGGGAGTTTGGCTCAGTGGCTTAAGCGTCTGCCCTGGCAGGCGCGAGGTTGTGAGTTCAATCCCCAGTACCGCAAAAAAAAAAAAAAAAAAAATTTTTAAATCAGAGTTAGGCATAATTTACAAGTACGTGGAAATTACCTGGGTTCATATTCATGAGACATTTAATTTTTTCAACCCCGTTAGAGGTTTCTTCAGCCTTTTTATACTGGGGAGGGTGTTATCTTTTCCTGGAGATTTGGGTGGGCGATAAGATATGCTGGGGGAGTGAGTGGTCTCAAAACAGGATGCTGGGCGCCTCCCTGTGGGCAACACTGGCAAACAGGGTAACAGTGAAAAGTGAGAATTTACCATCCAGAATCGGGAGGATAGACTATGCGCCTAAACAAATCCTCATTATCAAAGCATCAGATCGATAGAAGAATGTCGGAAGCATTTTCTGTAATAGTTTATATTTGCAGTGTAAATGTGTCTTCTGAAATACTCAAAGTTAAACAGTGAGCTGGGGGTGTGGCTCAGTGGTAGAGTTCTTGCCTTGCATGCACAAGTTCCTGGGTTCAATCCCCAGCACCACAAAAAACAAAACAAAACAAAACAAAAAAAATGGAATCTAAAAGTTAACCAATATCTGCCTTTTTCTCCCTTTTCCCCTTTGCAGAAAAGCATCATTTCTTGAAAAAGAGACCACTAGATTTTTCTTTTTCTCTAAGAATGATGAAAGACTTCACGGTAAGTCCCTTTTTCTATGGAGTGGCACAGAACGGATGATAGCACAGCCCTCATCGCACACCCAGCTCCAGTGAGTCGCTTTCGGAGATCCTGACCCAGTGCAGTGTCACGTGTTGACATGTATTACTCTGTGGGGACCGCGAGCTGCCTACCCAAGATGTTCCTTGCTCACTCATTATCATGAACGTGGACCTGCTAAGGTGCTAGCCATAATTCCCCCAAAATCCACAGGAGCTTCCAGGCTAACAGTGAACTCATTTTGCTTTTTCATTGCACCACCATACCCAGCTTGGGGTTTTTTGTTTCGTTTTTGGTTTTTGTTTCTTTTCTGTTTTGTTTTGTTTTGTTTTGTTTTCTTCCTTCTTGAAGCATAAAACAAATGAAAACAAGGTTATATAACAGTAAATCAGGGGCTGGGGATATAGCTCAGTAACATAAGCACCTGCCTGGCAAGTGCAAGGTTAGATCCTTGGCACCAGAAGAAATAATAACAGTACATCATATATAAACAGTAAAATTCTAGCAGTCCATTTTTCTTTTTTTTCAGTTAAATATTGATTTTTGTAAAGTTTGTATAAATTACAAAGAAATGATCCTTACTGGTGTTGGAGACCTTATAATACCAACGTTAGGGTGTTATCCACTTTGGTAGTCGTGTGTGGCCTCACACTTCTTGTTTTCCCCTCATAGGTCCTGACTTATTCTGGAGTGGTGTGGGAGGTAACATTAGCAAGAATTCTTGGGAGGCACGAACAAACAGCTTGCTTACGGTGAGTACTGTTCCTCCATATTAATTGTCTCCAAAAATATGTATGGTTTTATCTTTGGGTTACTATTTCCTTAGTGTCACAGTAACTGGCCTATGATATGAAAATTTAGAAGGGATGATGATTGAGAACATAATTTAAATGTTCCAAATTGTGGTACAGGAGGAAACTTAAAACTCAACCCACAGCTGGTACTGGTGAGGAAACTAGAGACTGGTTCATTTGAGTGGTTGGTTCTGGAGTCCAGCAAGCCTAATTAAGTTATAGGAAATCAGGAGACTTTCAAAGACTGAATTATAATACCCTAAACACTTAAAACTGAAAGTTTGAATATTTCCTATCAGTATTCATTCCAGTGAGCACTTCTAAAATGGATTCCCACTGCATTAACAATCATAGTAACCAGTGTTACCTTACAATTATCGAATATCGTGGAAACAATTTGTATTTACCGTTAACAAAGTCTTTTGATTTTACAGGATTGTCGGAAGAAACATAAAGAAGCAAGAAGGAAAGTTAAACAAAAATAATAAATATCGCCCTTGGTTTTAAAACTGAATGTGAACAAG
The DNA here is from genome assembly GCA_004363535.1 of Dasyprocta punctata. Taxonomy (NCBI): domain Eukaryota; kingdom Metazoa; phylum Chordata; class Mammalia; order Rodentia; family Dasyproctidae; genus Dasyprocta; species Dasyprocta punctata. The sequence goes on from RJWM01023725.1 coordinate 21,877, forward strand.
GCTCACCAGCAAATTGACCTGAAACTTTTTTTAGCTGACAAAAGACATTTTAGAACAGAGAATATTTAAAATCTGACTGATGGAATGTCATTCTGATTGTCATGTTTTTCTATGGAATTCCTCTGTATTTTGTCCTACATAATTAATTCAAAACATTAAGCTGTTCCTGGCAAGCTCAATGTCCTGAGTTTGATTCCCGGTACCAAAGAGGGGAAAAAAATTAAGCTAAGCCTGGCATGGTGATACACATCTGTAGTCTTAGCATTCAAGAGGCTGACGTGCGCAGATCATTGGATCCCAGGAGTCTGAGACTAGTCTGGGCAATACAATGAGACCTTGTCTTGGGAAAGAAAAAATTAAACTGAATTTTTAAAAAATGAAGTCCAACGTAGCCCCCAGAGTATTTCTTATACATAATCTCTTTATCCCCCATCTTTAATAAGTAATGGGCATAAGCTGGGTGTGATGGTGCACACCTGTAATCCCAGCATTTGAGAGACTGTGGCAGGAGATCATTGTTGAGACCAGCCTGGGCTACAGAGTGAGCTGAAGACCAGCCTGAACTGCTCTTGTCTCAAAAAGACAAAAAAAAAGTAATGGGCATATTCTGATGCAAGTTTTATACAAAGTCTTCTTCAATAAATAGTTCAGTGGCTGGGGATTTAGCTCAGTGGCGTAAGTGCCTGCCTGGCAAGTGTGAGGTCATGAGTTCAATCCCTGGTACCACCAAAAAATAAAAAATAGTTCAATGTACTTGTGTTTTCCAAATTAGGCTTTATGTGAATCAGACTGTTGGGAATATTTCTGATTGTACCTTACATCCTTGTATGCTTTTGTTTAAAAAGATGAATTACAAGGCAGCGCTGGGTTCAGTGCTTGTGTCCTGATGAAGAGCTAACTGAAACGCAGGGTATTTCGGGCCAGCATCATGTATGAGGTCTCCAAGAACCAGGAAAGGAACCCAAATACAGAGTTTTCCTGTTGATGGCCTCAGGGATTTAGGGAGCAGCATATAGAACCAGGTCATCAATCCTGAAATTCTAGTTAGATGAGAAGTTTATGAAAAATACCGAATTTCTAAAAAAGATGTAGTCAGTAGTTAGAAGTCAGACCCCCAAGTTCAGGTAGGGAATCAGATTTAATATTTCACTAAATAAGCACACCTAAGATTCAAGACAGATATGTCTCTTATTGAAATCAGCTCTGCATGAAATACATGTGACACAGGTTGTTCCAAGGAGTTACCATCAAGCCATCATGTGTATATCTGAAATTGCCTTAGTATACATTGATTTACATCTTGCTTGGCTATAATTGCATAAAGGCTCCTATCTCATCTGACTTACTAGCTACTGTGTCCCAATTGCCTAAATCTGTCTGGGACATAGTAGATGCTCAGTACATACTGAATGTTTTTTAATAAATAGGTACAAGGAACTAAGTAGATTAAAAAATCATTCTCAAGGGCTAGGGACATAGATCAACAGCACAAGCACCTGCCTGGCAAGTACAAGGTCATGAGTTCGATCCCTAGTACAAAAAAAAAAATCTCAATTCCAATGTCTGACTTTAAACCTCAGAATGGCAACAACTACTCAGCAGGATAAAACATTTCAATAACTTTAATCATTCCCTCCTCTTGATATAAATTATACTTTTATCTGTTGCTTCATAGCAAATTGTGCTGGTAACATTTATTTTGCTCACAAATATGTAATTTGGACAGACTCACTGAGGACTGTTCATCTGCTCTGTTTTCTGTCATTGGTGTGGTTCAGCTGGGGCAAAGAAGGTCAGCTTCTCAGATTCTCTGTACACCACCCCCTCTACCCCATCCTTGGGCTTCCTTAAAGCACGGCAACTAGAATCCAACAGCAAGTGTGTCCATAGGGAAGAAACACATCCTGCCAGTGTCACAAGCCAGAGCCATGGATTGGCCCAGTCATTTTACTGTTTTACAGGTCACGATACACACAGCTCTCAGTGGGAAGAGTGTCAGAGTTTGGTCATGTTTAAGTCTCACATGCTCCATCTCCAAAGCAGACAAATGACATCAAGTGGCCTTGCCCATGCCCCAATTTCTATTTCCCAGGTTAAACCACCTTCAGTTTTATCTGTTTAATAGTTATCTCCATTTTTTTAAATTTTTATTTCCATTTTTTATGTTTGTCCTGCTTATGGAATGACTTCTTGGCTTTGCAGTTCCAGACATTTCCTGTTGACTTCTTACTCTGAAAAATGATTCAACTCTAGTATATTTTGACCATAGTTTCTCCTACAGTTACTTTTTTTGAGTTTTTTCCAGTCATAGTCTTCACCTGTCTTCCAACAATACTTGAAAATGTTTCTCAATCTAGTTTTCAAATAATCAGAACAAGAAGTCTATCTCATCCATAGCACACCTGTCCAGGAATCCTTCAATCATTTGAACAAGGTGGCAACTAGAGGAATACAAGAACGTCAGACACATTGCCAATACTACTGATGAATAAACTTATGGTTTATAGCTAGATGTACCCCTAGAGCCTCATGTTCATAAGTGGGCTTTTGAGAGGTGATTGGATCATGGGTGAGGTACCAGATAAATCTACTAATTGGGTTAGCATAGTTCTGAATGTGGATGGTGGAATTACTGAAAAGAGAAGACCTACCGTGCGTGTGAGTGTCACCAAAACATAAAACTATTCCTTGGATGGAATAAAAAGGAGAAGAAGAAAGTGTTTCTTGCCTATCACACAACTGATTTTTTTGTTTGGTTGGTTGGACTTTTTTTGGCCATATGATTGACTGTGTTCTGCCATGCTGCCCGGCGACAGTCAGGTGACTATGGACTGAAACCTGTACAAGCGAACTAAAATAAGCCTTTCCTCCTTTAATGGATGTTTAGTATTTCGTCTCATCAACAAGAAAACTAAGACGTAAACTAAAGCTCTTGGCATGACAGCATGCACCAGTAGTCCCAGGTACTCCAGAGGCTGAAGTGGGAGAATCACTTAAGCCTCTGAGTTTCAGATCAGCCTCAGCAGCTTAACAAAGACCCTCCTGCCCGCGATGACAATTACAAAACACACTCATGTTCCAGTAAGTAAAGTAACCTCTTGGGAGTCATCAAACCACTTACTCCTGGACATTCGGTACAGCCCACACCTTAGTAACTCTTGAATACTAAAATGACTATCAAAATATTTTTAAACTTAGGAAGAGCTTTCTACTTCCTCTAGGCCAAATCAAGTTTTCGTGGTCTCTAACGTATAAAACAGGCAATTACCCTGAACTACCATTCGATTGTCAAGGCCCAAAGTTTCCTTCACGGCCTTGGGTGCCAGGCTCCTTTCGTTTTTAAGCAGCCTATCTGGAAGGAGATAGGCAAATGCACGGCGATATAACAAAGACGCGTATGATTTGCTTTAATTACAGGAAATATAAAGTGCAATAAAAACTGGAAAACTGATTGTTAGGCTGCACACACCCCGCCATGTAAATACAGAAGCCTCCGCTCCCAAGTTTCGGTGATGTGAATTTTAGATGCGATTCACACGTGAAACGCACAAGTGCTAAATGTCCAAGGGGAGGCATACAGACACGCAAAACAAGACGACGAGAACCCCGACCCAGCCACCCGATGGTCCAGAGGTTTCGCATGCAGGCGAGCTGTGCCACAGGTAGCACTGCCGCTGGAAGCTCCGCCCAGCTCGCTGAGCCTCTCCCCGGGGCCGCGTTCCCAGTGTGCACCGCAGTGCGGATGCGGGTGGTGGGTGTGGCCAGGAACCATCAGGCCAATCGCCATCCAGATTGTTCGTGGGTGGCACACAGCGCATCCTGGTTGGTCGGCGCGGAGGCAGCCCCGTGCTGCGTGCTCCGTGCTGTCTGGGCGTTGCATCAGTTCAGGTCGCCTCGCCGCACTGCTGACTTCTGCTGTCTCTTAGGCTTGCGCGACCTCCGGGTCCCCAGGTAAACCGGGCTCCTCCGGCACGCCTCTGCCTCGTTCCTGGGCCTGCATTTAGGCCGCTCCTGTATTTCGGGTCCTCCCAACAGAGGCTAGGGTCACACACACGGAACGACCCCCAGACAGTAGGTCGTAATTTTAAAAGAAAGGAAAAAGAGGCACAACATGTGTTCATGAGTAAGTTGTGTGCGTATCTTTCCGTGAGGAAGATTGGAGGTGGCCTCGAGGGGCGCCGCAGAACTCAGACCAGGCACGACGCCTGCCTGACTTCTTGGGCCAGAGGTAACGGTTTTTGCTGCACGCTGGAACCACGATGGTTCTTGAAGGCGGTAGTTGTGAGAATTCAGGTTGATAGAGTGCCTCGGGGAAGTCCAGAAGACAGGCGAGGTTACTAGCAAATCTCGGGATTTATAAGGACAAATGAAGGAATGGTTCCGAGTCCCAGGCTCCCTGTACCTTTCGGTAGTTTCGGTGACATGCATTTACTGCCAGGGACTTGGGGCCCAAGGTGGGTGTGCCCAGAGACCCTGTCCTGGACGCACTCTGATAATGCAGAGGCCAAGTGCGGGCCTCACTGGGCGCGCAGAGGAGAAAGGCAGCTACTTCAGTGGGATCTGGAGGTTGGAGCTTTGTCTGGAGCTGCCCTTAGGTTTAATCTTTGAAGACCGGGCAGAAGACCATACCCAAAATACCGTATTATTCGAAAGTACCCATCATGTTAGTTCCGTTGTCTCCAGCTTAGGGTGCGTGTGAGGAATAGGTGGGAAGTGGCACTTAGTTTCCAGCTTTATGAATATATTGTTGCTTTTTAAAGTGAGGCAGTGCCGGGCGTGGTGGCGCACGCCTGTAATCCCAGCACTCCGGAGGTTGAGGCAGGAGAATTGTTGCAAGTTTGAGGTCAGCCTGGGCTACAAAGTGAGCTCAAGGCCAGCCTGAACTGCATAGTGAGACCCTGTCTCAAGAAAAGACAAATAAATAAAGTGAGGCAGTGAAATGATAATCTTTTGAAAATAATGTGATACACATAATATAAATTGATGTGTCTGAAAATTGTCCTTTATCATTATGTATGGGTAATATATACATACAGGTTATATATAGATTTTATACTTTTACATGAGTAGTCTATGGAACATATGTGAATAGGATATGATTAAATTGAAAGAAACCATGAGCCGGGCGTGGTGGTACACACCTGTAATCTCAGCACTCAGAAGGCTGAGGCCGGAGGGTTGCTGTGAGTTAGAGGCCAGCCTGGGCTACAAAGTGAGTTTAAGGCCAGCCTGAACTGATTAGCAAGCTGGGGATTTTGCCGAGTGGCATAAGCACCTACCTGGCAAGCGCGAGGTCATGAGTTCAATCCCTGGTACCAAAAAAAAAAAAAAAAAAAAAGTAACAGCTAAATTATTTTAGCTGGGAGTTTGGCTCAGTGGCTTAAGCGCCTGCCTGGCAGGCGCGAACTTGTGAGTTCAATCTCCAGTGCCAAAAAAAAAAAAAAAAAAAGAAAAAGAAAAAAAATTTTTGAACTGATTAGCAACACCCTGTGTCAAAAAGACTTTAAAAAAAGAAAAAAGAAGAAGGAAAGAAAGAGGGTCAGGGATATAGCTCAGTGGCACAATACCTGCCTGACAAGCACAAGGTCCTGAGTTTGATTCCCAGTATCCAAAATAAAGAAAGAAAGAAACCTTGAGATTTAGGATTAAATTTGACTTACTGTAACTGGGGATAAAGAGAAACAGGTAGAATCCACATGTTTTGGTGATTAATTTTATATAAGAATCATCCTGGTACTGTTATGGGTGACTCAGGTCATATCTAAGTAGTGGAAAGGATAATGAGTGGGACCACCAGAATTTAAGAAAAAATCATTATGGCAAGTAAAACCCTAAGGTTTTATTTTATTTATTTATTTTTATTTTATTTATTTATTTATTTTTTTGCGGCACCGGGGACTGAACTCACAACTTCGCGCCTGTCAGACAGGCGCTTAAGTCACTGAGTCAAACTCCCGGCCCTGGTTTTTTTTTTTTTTTTGAGGCAGGGTCGCACTATGTAGCTCAGGCCGGCCTTGTGCTTGCATTGTAGCCCAAGCTGGCCTCAAACTCACAACGCTGCTCCTACCTCAGCCTCCTGAGTGCTGGGATTAAAGACGTGCGCCACCACGCCTGGCTATAACCCTAAGATTTTAAACAAAATGTTTTAGTATGCTTTTCCAAGATGTAGTGAGGTTAACAATTAAAGGTCAAGGAGCAGAGTTTAGAAATGACTGAACAGGCGGCTGAGGCTAACATGGCCTGAAGGACTTGTGGAATGGGGAGCAGGGGGCGTCTGAGAAGAAGGAAGAAGCAGTGATGCACACTTGGGCAAACCTGGCAAGGTGAACTGCCCTTCCCCTGCCCTGTGGTTGCTGGAGGCTGTTGTTCAGGTACAGCACTCCAGTGGGTACAATGGGCCAGAGCAATCCTGTGATTTATGCATGGCGTCTGTGTTTCCTCCGCAGCTGCCATAGCCCGGTCACTGGTACATGGGTTTCTTCCTGAATCAGTACTGTTGCATTGGGTGTTTGGCATAACAGTACTATATGTATAGTACTGTGACTCTTAATCCTTTGGGGCAGCAGAAACAGCCTCAGAAATTCAGTGAAAGCTACGAGGCCCCTTCTCAAAAAGCTCAAGTCTTTTCTCAAAAGAGAAAATGTTCAAACATCCCCGAGTAATTGTCAGAACAGTATGAGAGTATGTACCAATGCCTGAATGATCTTGTTAAGATACAAGATCTGGGTCCGAGGTCTAGGTTGGGATGGGGAGTCTGCCTCTCTAGTAAGTGCCCGTAGATTGTCAAGGGACTTCATAGGAACAGCTTAGAAGAAAAAAATGTATCCATATCTGAAGTCTGTTAGTCAATACAGTTTCAGTTGCTCTCTGGTTAGGTAGCCACTGAACTAAGTAGGACCCCTAGTGAATCAGTAAATGCAGAAATTAACATTTATTTCTGTCCTCAAAAAGCTAGAGATTGCAGTAAAAATAAGACCTAAATGACCTTACAACTTCCATTTAATATTACTTAGTAACGTACTCTGATTGGAAATTGCTGTTTTTGTTAAGTGTCCCAGCTTTTGTTTTCTTATTTTTCCTGTATAAAATTCAGAAACACTCATGTGAAAAATGAGAATGAAAGAAAATGAAAGATACAGTTTCACGAACATTTTTTTGGCCTGAGTTGTTTGCTTTACTCAGACGGCTGTTTTGATGCTTTCAGTATGGATTGAGCTATGTAGGGGTCATCTTCCTCTTATACTCAAATTATTAGCAGTCCTGTTTTTCCTTCTAATCTGACATTGGCTTGGAAATCTGGTTACTAACAGTATGAGAATTTTAAGCTGGGTGTGGTGGTGCATGCCTATAATCCTAACACTCAGGAGGCAGAGGCAGGACAATCACCGAATTCGATGCCAGCCTGGGCTACCTACTGAGACCCTGTCTCAAAAAAAAAAAAAAAAAAAAATTTGCCAAGCATGGTGGTGCACGTCTAATCCCAGCACTGGGAGGCCGAGGCAGGAGGATCATTGCAAATTCTAGACCAGCCTGAACGGCGTAGTGAGGAAAAAAAAAGAAAAGAGAAAGAATTTTAAGTAAATAAATAAACCATGAGTCCAGAGGGCAAGAGGGAATCTAGGATATTTGATAGTTAATTGTCAGACTGACCAAGTGTCTCTGTGTGAGGTTATTAGCAAAACTTTTTAAGACACTTTAAGATGTCTCACACTTGAGACAAATCAGGAAGGTATAGGGTTTGTCCATTTAAAAAAATCAATAAATAATAAAAAGGATAAAATGGGAAATTGGAAAGCTATTTGAGTATGAGAGTCTCATCTTTTTAGTGCTTTGTGTGCATGGAACAGGAAGTGGGTATTGAACTCAGGGCCTTTTCCCTGAGATATAGTATCCCAAACCCCTTTTATTTTGAGAAAGTCTTGCTAGGTTTCCCTTACAGTCCTCCTGTCTCAGCCTCACAGTGCTAGAATTACAGGCTCGCAGCTAGCTTTGCGTTTTTTTAAGTTAGTTTTCTTCAGAGAAGATGAGGTTGTTTCAAAAGAAGTGCTTTCTAAATGGCTGTCATTTAAAAAAAAAAATCAAATAACAATTGCTGACTGGGTTGAAAGGAAAGGGGAACCCTTCTGCATTATTGGTGGGAATGTAAACTAGTACAACCATCATGCAAATCAGTGTGGCAATTCCTCAAAAACTGAAAATAGAAGTTTCGTTCGACCCAGCTATTCTCCTGCTAGGTGTCTTCCCAAAAAGTTAATACATCATGTTTCAGTGATACACGCATATACATGTTTATAGCAGCACAGTTCATAATAGCTAGCTCTTGGAATTGGCCTACATGTCTATCAGCAGTTGAATATACAATGAAAATATGGTATTTATGTACAATGGAGTACTACTCTGCCATAAAGAATGATAAATTTGAGTCATTTGTCAGAAAATGGACGTGACATGAGACCGTAATGTTAACTGAAGTCATTCAAACACACGGGATTAAACATTGCACGGTTTCTCTTGTATGAAAAACCTGACGTATAAATCAAAGAGCAAAATAAAAGATAATAGGAAACAGAGATGTAGATGTTTAGCAAATGAGAAAGTGACCAAGAAATGGAAGGAGGATGAGAGGAAAGGGACGTTAAAAGATTTGAGATTTGTTATGTACTAGTACGCACTCCCCACAGTGAATGTAAGCCTTATGTACTGCAGACGTGTATTAATAAAAAGTTTTTAAAAATGTAAAGTGCTGTCATGTAAGTATAGATGAGAAAATTCTTAGCTACTTTGATATTTTTCTTTCCAGTTATTAATGAGCTTTTATGTACCATGAGATTTTTCTTTACTTTTGCAAACATGTCTACAGTCACTGAACAGTATAGTGTAATGGAAAAATATGCTAAAGAATATGATTAGGACACAGGTTTGTAATAATTTAAAAGGTATCTTATACCCTACATCACACCATGTACAAAAGTAATTCAAAATAGATCATCATCTTAAATGTTAACTAAACCCAGGCATTGTTGGTGCATTGCTGTAATGGTAGCACTCTGAGAGTGAGGCAGCCTGGGCAACTGAGTGATGTCCTGTTTCAAATTAAAAAGGGAGGGGTGTAACTCAGTGTGAATACTCTGGGCTCAATCCCCAGTATATTACCACCCCCCCCCAAGATAATAGTAATAATAATCATTGCTTAACCAAAATTTCCACTGTTAAGAGTGATGGTGCATCCTGTGACCCCAGCATTTGTGAGGCTGGGTGGGAGGAGCACATGTTGGAGGCCAGTCTGGGAAACTGCAAGTCGCTGTCTCAAAAAATGGAAAGGACTAAAAACGTAGCTCAGGGGTGGAGCACCGCTGAGCTCCGTCCCCAGTACTCAAAATAAGAAACATCCTTACCACTGCATCATGAAAGGACAAACCAGTTAGAAAATGAGAAAGGGCTGAACAAACATTCGTCTCAAGAAGACACAGAGCCAGTGTGCGCATGGAAAGACACTCAGCGTCCTTAGTCACTAGGGAGAGGCAAATCAAAGCCACATTCAGAGAGTCCATTGCGCCCTCTAAAATGGACAGAAA
>RJWM01023726.1:0-31768 GCA_004363535.1 Dasyprocta punctata
GCCGACCCTGCCTGCGGTGGCTCCCAGGCGAGGTCCCTCTGGCGACACGAGGTGCCGAAATGCATCACTTCCTTGGCCTGCACCAGGCAGACTTTCTTCCTCCTGTTCAAATATTTATCCGCGTGTATTATTGCGCACGGCTTCTGCTGCTGCGATCACACCTGCAGCCATAAAGCACAGATTATCAGCTCAAGGTGATAAAGGGCCTTTGAGTCAACACTGGAAATGAACAGAAAATGAAATAAAGTTATAAAAAGAGGAGAGCATCAATGTCCACAGAGAGTGTATCAGTCTGCAGATATTCAGGCAATTAGCTACAATAAGACCTCTTATCCAAACTAGCAGTACTGCCGGAATGAGTACCTGTGTTTGATATTTAAATACAGTGCTCTACCCGACTCCCTGTACGAGGAAAAGCCAACCCCAAACTGCCTGAGGTCTTTCCACTGGCTGGGGTGCAGCTCCCAGTCAGAGTCGGAGTCGGAATTAGGGACTCTCAGAGCCTGCTGTCTGGGAGGGACCCACACCCGTGCAGTCGGGGAGACCGCGGAGTGGACGCAGCCGCCCCGGGCGTCACCCACACTCTCGGCGCTCCGGACCCTCTGCTTGGCGTGGAGGGGTCAGCTCTGCACAGTCCCCCAGGCCCCTGACGTCTGCTTCAGGTCTCAGTGCCCAGGAGCCGCGTGCACCGTCAACCACGAGGTCACCCCTGGGCCACTGATGAGGACTTGGGTTTCCTGCAGGTGCTGATAGACAGGTGGTGGCTGCGCCTGGTTAACGAGAGAACGGGCATCACGGGTGGATAAAAATCCTCTATTTACCCTCTCATTTATATCAAGCTGGAACTAAACAGCCCTGAGGACTGACTGAATCTGCCGCATGAGAACAGTCCTACGGGGCCGGACCAAAAACTGGTCTTCTATCCACTAATCTCTGTGTCTTTCATGCACCACTTTGTGCTACTGAGAAAAATCAAAAGCTGGTTCCATGGAAAGAGGACACATTGACAAGCCTTTAGCTAGACTGACCGAGGAAAAAGAAAGAAGAAATAAATAGCACCATTGACCAACAGATCCCACGAACATTTCTAGAACAATCCATTCAGCTACTGCAGAATAGCAGTTCTTTCCAAGCACTCATGGAAGCTCTGCTCATATCCTGGGCCATAAAAAAAAAAAAATCCAAAAAATATTTGTGAAACCAGAACTGAGTAAAATGTGTTCTCTGACCATAATGCAGAAAAGAAATCAATAACAGAGATAAAAAAAATAAGCACTTGGAAATACGTTCTTGAATAACACATAGACCAAAGAGAAAATTACAAGTTAAAAAAATTGAACTATACTAAGAATGAAAATATGGCACAGCAGCCTTTTGCCACACAACTAACACGGCACTAGCGGGAAACCAATAGCTCTAAGTATGCAGGGCCAAAAGTCTCAAATCCATAGAAAAGGCTCCTGTAGTGAGAACCTAGAAAAAGAGGAAAAACAAGTCTAGAGCAAACAAAGGAAGAAACTAATCAAGGTAAGGGCAGAAATCCAGAAGAGTTAGAATAGAATGCAACAGAAAATATTGATGAAATACAGACTTGATGTTTTGAAGACATCAACAAAACTGACAAACCTCTAACAAGAGAAAGAAGAAAAAGAACACACAAATTGCTAATGGTGGTAATAACACAGAAGATATCACTACAGACCATGCAGAAAACAAAAAGATAAGAAGGAAACACCACAAGCAATTCCAAACATAAATGTGACAAATTAAATGAAACAGACAAATTTCTCACAAAACACAAACTGTTCAATTCACCCACCATGAGACACTTTGAAGAGCCCTATCACTGTGAAGAGAACTGAATTTGTAATTTAATAACTTTCCCCCTAAAGAAACTTCCAGTCCTATATGGTCTCACTGGAGAATGAAACCAAATATATAGAGTTAACATCAATCCCACCAGTCTCCTGGAATACAGAAGAAAGGAAATACATTCTACCTCATTTCATGAAACTAGTATCATCCTGATACTAAAACCAGATATAGTTCAAAAAAGAAAATTAAAAACTAATATCCCTCATGAATGTAAATTAAAAAATCCTTAACAAATTATTAACAAATAGAATTCAGAAATATATAAAAATAATTGTATGCTATGCCCAAATGGGGTTTATTTCTGAGATGCACAACTGGTTGATTATTGGAAATTAACCAGTGTAATTCACTGTATTGTCAGACTAAAGAAGAAAGGTCACATGACCATAATTGACCCATGAAAAACACTTGACAAAACTCAACACCCATGAGTGATAAAAACCCTCAATAGCTGGGCCTGGTGGCACACACCTGTAATTCTAGCACTCTGGGAGGCTGAGGCAGGAGGACTGTGAATTTGAGCCCAGCCTAGGCAACTTAGTGATTTAGTGACATTGTCTTGATGAGAGAGACAGAGACAGAGACAGACAGACAGACAGACAGAGAAAGAGGAAAGAAAGAGAAAAACAAAACAAAACGAAGAGCATCTCAGGAAAATAATACTAGAGGCAAACAGCCCCACTTGGGTAGAGAGTGCTCACAGAGATCTACACCTGGCGTAGCTGGGGGAGAAGGGCTGCACCCTTCCCCTTAAGCCTGAGGAGAGGGTGTCGGCGTCCACCACTCACACCCAGCGTAGCCAGCTGGGACCTCCGTCTCGCGTAGTGAGGCAAGGAAAGGAGAAAAGGCAAACAGATCAGAAACCAGGAAATAGAACTGCTTACTTGAAGTTGACATGATTGGCTCTCTGAAAATTTCCAGCGATCTCCAGGAAGTGTCTCTGTTCAGATAGATAAATATACAAACATAATTTATTTACCCATGCTAGCAAAGAACACATAGACACCAAAACTAAAGTTACCAGTTACCATGTTACCAGTTACCATTGACTCGAAAGAGAGAAAATGTTTGGATATGAACTGTGCAGAACATGTGGGAGACATCTCTGCTGTCAGTGGAGTGAATGTCAAAGCACGGAGTGGGGAAGAGCTAGGCAGAGAACACAGACTCCCTCCACAGATGGGGAGATTCAGCACTGTAAAGACGGTAAACACTCCTCAAACGCACGTACGTGTTTCATGTAATTCCTAGCTAAATTCTAAGCAGGTTGTTTTTCGTGAAAAACCAATATCACTGTAAAATTTGGATGGAAAGACAAAGGGACTAAAATATCTTAAACAATTTCAAAAAAGAAGAATAAATTGGGAGGAATGTATTTATCGGATTTTGAGACTTACTCTATAACTACAGCAATCAAGATTCCTTGGAACTGGCAAAGGGTTAGGCACATAAATCATTGACTGCAACAGAATAAAGACCCTGGAAACAGATCCACACACACGTGTCGAGTTTTAACACAGCTGCGAAGATCATCAGCGGAGGAAAGCGTGCCTTTGCAACAAATGGCGCTGAAGTATCAGACAGCCATAGACAAAGTATGAACCTTGGTCTAGGTCTCAAACCTCAGACAAAAATTAACTCGAAGTGGATTATGGGCTTAAATGTAAAATGTAAAGCTATAAAACTTTTAGAAGAAAACAGAAGATAAAATCTTGGGGATTTAGGATGAGGCAAAGACTGGTTAGACTTTGATACCAAAGTCATGATTCCTAAAAGGAAAACTTGATGAACTATATCACAGTTAACCTTTTGCTCTTTGAAGAACCCTGGTAAGAAGACAAAGAGACAAACTCCAGACAGTGGGTAGCTGTGGGTGGAGGGCGGGGAGTGGTTGCAAGCCTCTTCTCCGGAGGGGACTAGGGTGTAGGATACTTAACAAGCTCTCCAAACCCCAACCGCTCTGTGAGGAAGTGGGAACAGAGAGGCATTTCATGGAGGACGATGCACATATTGCAAATTTAAGCACGTGCAAAATCATTAGGGATGCAACAAGCCAGCATCAGAGAAATGCAAATCACAGCCACAGCGAGACATGGTGAGGCCCTGGCGCTGCAGGCCCTCGCTCCTGTCCTTCTGGTCCGGTCAGCGGTGAAGCGAGAGAGCAGTTGGCAGCTTTTTCTAAGCGAGTAAACGTGCTGCCACTGTGCACCCCAGCACCTGCACTCCTGGGCCCGTGTCCCCCGGAGCGAGACTCCCACTCACGCAGACAGCTGGTGCAGGTGTGCACGGCAGCCCTACTCAGAAGGCCGGGCACCGAAGCCACAGTTGTGAAACAGGTGCATCTCACAGAGTGACTTGTTCAGGAAGATGTGTGCATCCTCCCAAGAATACCACTCAGTCATAAAAAGGTAAAATGTTGATGCATACGATAACCTGGATGAATTGCAGAGAAATACGCGGAAGGGGACCATGCAATCTCCAGGACGGTGCTGTGTGTGACTCCATTTATATACACGACATCCCTGAACAGCAAAATTACAGAAATGGAGGACAGATTTTGGCCTGCTGGGTCGGGGAGCGAGGTGGGGAAGGAAAGAGCGGTGAGGCGGAGCTGCAGCGTCCCCGCACCCTGCCGTGACGGGGTGGTGACTGCGCTGCTCTGTGGTTGCCCCTGAGGAGGGGCCCGCCCCTGCGGTCACCAGCCTGCGGGACGGTGACTGTGGTCTCCCCCAGGTGCGGGCACCCTCCCCCCAGCTCACAGCCACCTGGCAGCCAGAAGCCACGAAGGCCTGTGCTCCCAAGGGAGGCTGCTCCGGTAGAGAAAGCGTGAGGAGGGAAGTGAGCTGGTGGTAATCAATACACCCAGTGATAAATGTTTATCTTGAGCAGAAAGCAAATAGAAGCAGGTTAGTGAGCCCTTCATTGCCTACCATGGTGGCAGATCTGCCTTCGGCAGCTGTAGCCTTTGCTCAGTTGGGTGGCAGAAAAGTTTAACCATGTGCTGAGGACAGGTAGGAAAAGATTCACAAAACCTAGTCTTTAGCACTTATTTACTCTGAGATTGCCAGAATGTGTGTGTGTGTGCATGCACACGCGTGCGCTGGCCTGCACTTCCCAAGGGCCTAGGACCAAAGGTGGGAAGTCCCAATCCAATAATTGGCATTAGAGAAAGCAGGGGCAATGTGATGCCCGAGACTGCAGTGATCGCCTCCTGGAAGGCTGTCCTCGTGCATCCTGGGTGTCCCTTGGAAGCGCTGGCTGCCAGACTCAGAGGCCTCCCTGGGGGGCTCTGCCACCACCTGCTGAGGGCCAAAGGTCCTCGTCCTGGGATGCAGGAGCTCTGGGCCAGTCAGGCCAAGTTCCCAGATGACGCTGGTGCTGCCTGCTTGGGATGCCCTGCCCTGAGGCCTGGGGTTTTCCTGAATGTCCACGTGAGCAGGGACCCACTGACCGTCCTGAACGTGCGTGCGCTCAGTCCCTAGCTGAGTAGGTCTCCAGGACAGCACACCAAGGTGGGAGGGACGAGCTGCAGCACCGTGGCACAGACTGCAGGGTCAGCCTGAGATGCTTGGGCGGTGGGGCCAGGAGTGAGAGGGAAGTGGGCAGGAGGCCAGGCAAGCAGGCTGCTTTCAGGACTCCTTGAGGAGCTCTTTTTGGAAACAGGGTCTTGCTATGTAGTGGAGGCTGGCCTTGAACTCTTGGTGATCCTCCTGCCTCAACCTCCCAAGCGCTGGAATTACAGGTGTGTGCCATCATGCCCAGCTTCTTTGAGGGACTTTTCAAATCCACACCTTTCAGTAAGAAAGCTATGGCTGTTTCCTCAGTCACTTGAGCAAGTAAACTCTGCCTGAGCCCAAGGGGTACATGAGTGGGAAGGACGGGTGTTAGAGACCACGCCATCATTTCACTGAACAGACCTGGAAGGCAGGGCCAGAGTCAGGAGGCCGACTTGACCGTGTCACCGCAGCCGGACATGGAGACTGCAGGAGGAGCTGGGCGACACCCACTCCCCCCACCCCACAGAGCACCCCCAAGTCGCCATCCCTGTGGTGCCTGCTCCCCCAGCGGGGGTCCTGGGGCCCCTGGGCGGTGGCCCCAAGGATAGGAGAGCATTGCTGAGCAGAGCCAGCTCCCTCAGGAAGCAGAGGGACCCAGGGGCCGCCATAGTGTCCCGAAGTGTGGAAGAGCCCCAGCTCTGACCGAGAGAGCCAGCAGGGTTTCAGCTGGCCGCTGGCTGCACCTCGCCCAGAGGCAGCTCCGGAGATGGAGAGCAGCGTGTGGAGATTTGTCAGGACGCGCTCTCGGGAGGGCCGGAGCGCTGGGGGGGGCGGGGGGGTGGGGGCAATGAGAGGAGGTGTGGCCCTTTGTGCCCAGTGTGGCTCAGCCCTGGGCTGCAGGGCTCCCAGGGGGAGGAGGCACCAGTTCTCTGCTTCTGAGGCAAATTAAACAATCATTACAGGATCCAGTCCTGGGACAATGATGCGGTGTTGGTGCAGACTGATTCCTACGGTTCAAACGCCTTCATTCAAAATCACAGCTGGCCTCAGACTTGATGCTCAGTTTGGAAAAAGCAAGCCAAGGGGAAAAGGAAACTCCATTTCACTCTAGTAAGGAAGAAACACAAACAATCCGTACTGAAATTAGCCCTGTTAACAGCTTTAGAAATTTTCATAAATGCTTATAGCAGAGGCTGTTTTTAATTCCAGTTCCATGTTTTCTGTAGCAAGTTATCCCAAGTGTTTATCAGGACCTTGGTCACCCATGCAAAAGCCTACATTTCCCAGCATTCCTTGGAGAGTGGGTGAGGTCATGTGGTCAGGACGTGACCAATGAGATATAAGGAAAAGAGGTAAGCAGGGCTCGCTTTGTGGCTCTTTCCTCAGAGGCCACGCCCTGTCCTCCTGCTGCAAGAGGGGCTCTGCAGTTGCCATCTTGGATCCTACAGAGCAAGCCATGGCCAGGAGAGAGTGGGAAAGTGAGCCGTGAGGACCTGCAGGGAGTTTACAAAACAGAACCTGGGGTTGTGTGAGAGACAAATGTCTTTCCTGTTTAAATCACCCATTGTAGGTCTCTGTTGTTAGCAGTAAACTTAGTCCTAGGCAGTACAAATGCATAAATATTTGACTATTTTGAGTATTGATTTTTGGTGTGTTTATTTTTGGGCATGAGATTGGCTTATTGCAAACATACATAGCTAACACCCACACAGAATTACAAGAGAGATTGGTGATTCTTATTTGCCATTTGGCAAACCCATTTCTTTCAGACTTTTGGTGCCATATTAAATGCTTGTTTGTTTTTTGCCATTTCTAGCATGAAATGCAGAAGCAGCCATTTATCAACATTTATATGTTACTTTCATTTGAATAAATGATGCTATGAGGAAAGTATATCACTGCAGTATGTGGAAACATATGGGCTTTTGTCTACAAGGGGTTATTAATTTTACACTTTCCATCTGGAACCCATAAAGGATCCATTCTCAGAGACAGTAAAGACCAAGGTCACACTGAAATATCACATTCACAGTGAAGACGAAGGCCTTGAACATTCGCAATTAGGAGTTGCAGTGTCTGCTGTAACTGTGAAAAGCCACATTGTGACCTCCCACTTTTCCACTTGCTCAGAAGCAGGGACAGAATTAAAACCTGGGTGCAGACAGAAATTCCAAGATGACTCATAAAGGCCAAATTTCATTTGAGTAGTCACTGAAATTTAGAAAGTAGTGTTTAATTGTCCCAGTCTTTTTTTTTTTTCTTCTTCTTTTTGGTACTGGGAATCAAACTTGGGACCTCACGCTTACCAGGTAGGTGCTGTGCTTTTGAGATTTATCCTAGGCAGTCTTTGCAGTCTTATCAATGTCCTACTAGTCAGCTCTCTCCAGAAGTAGCTGACCACATCACCCAGGAAACAAGTCAGTTATGGGGAGGGTGATGCTGGGGTACCGGGCTGTCCCTGTTGGCTTAGAACGGCAGTACAGTTTGAGTTTAAAGTTGGTGTCAAATGTCCCTGTGGATAAGAACGACTTTTGTAAAAGGAAAGTTCAGGGAAAACTCCTCTCTCCAATGTTAGGTTTTGAGACCCTTTCCTAGAATGGGAAATTGGGCAGAATGAAAGCGGGGTCTAGCCGCTTTGGTGTGGTTTTCAAGGCTGGTACCCCGCTTGCTGGGCTGAGTGTGCGCTGTGCTGGCGCTCATGAGGACCACGAGGGCCACCTTTGCTGTCCTGTCGCCCTCCTCTGGCTTCCTTGGAACTTCAGGGCGGCTTACACTCCACACGCCTTGCTTGGTTGGGGCGGAGCTGTCCTCCTGGCGGCGTCTCCTGAAATCCCAGCCTCACGACCTCCCTGGCTTTGCTTGTCCCCTTTGTTGACGCTGATGGTTTTGGAGCCCTTACTTTGAGATCCGCTTCTGGGTGCCAGGACACACACGTGAGTTCGCTCTGTGATGCTGGCTGGGCGATTTCTTGTCCTGTGTCCTCACCTGGAAGCTACAGGCGTCACTGTCCTCGCTTCCTGGGTTGTCCTGCCTGATGTCTAAACACGATCTTGGTCCCAAGGCTCCTGCATCCGACCTGCATCTAGAGGTCACCCAGTGTTACCCCAGGTGCCCGAAGAGGCAGATGTGGCTCTCACTCCATTCGTCTGCCCTGCAACCTCTTCCCTTCTTCCTGTAAAACTCTACATAGTGCAACTTGCAGTTTCTTTCAGAAAGTCCGTCTTGACTGATTGTGCTTGTTCACACTGCTCACTGGGCTGTAACTTGCTGGATGGCAGGGGCTGTAACACAGCTGACCTGCGGATGTCCCTGTACATTACTGAAAATCCTGCATTCTGGAAACCACTTAGTCTTGGGCAAAGCAAGATGGTCATTCCCTCTAATTCCTCTGTTTCTAATTTCGTCCTGCTGTCTAATAACAGTGACTGGCAGAGGGTACATGTTCAGCAAATACTTGATGAAATATTGTGACATTTTATGATACACTTGTTTTTTCCTTTAAGGAAAGTTTCACAGGCTCCAAGGCAGAAAACATAATGTCCACACCCAAAGATAATGACGTCCAAATCCTGACTGTGTTAGATCACATGGTAAAGGGTTATGGCTCTGGGTGGGATTAAGGTTGCCATTACCCTCGTCTTTAAATAGGAAGATGATGCTGGGTTACCCGGTGTGACCACAAGATCCTTACATGACTGTCTCCCCTTCCCTGGCTTTGAAGGTGAAAGATGAGTATATTTGTAAGCTTTTCTGTAGCTGAGACAAAATACCCAACACCAGAAACTTAAAATAGGAGAGATTTATTTTGGTTCAGTTTCTGTGGGTTCAGTCCATGGTTGCCTGGCTCCAGGACAGAAACAGCATGGTGAAAGGGCCTGGTGGAAGGAAGATATTTGTACCATGGAAGCCAGAAAACAGAGAAGGGAGGAGCCAGAGGCAAGAATACACTTTTCTACGTCACACTCCCAGAGATTCACCCCCTCCAGCCAGTCCTTCCATCAAATACAAGACTTTTGGGGGACATTTTAGATTTAAACCATAACAAGATGGGATGTAAGTAATGTAGAAGAAGGCGAGGAGATGGCTTCTCCCCCAGCAGTGTCACCCCTGAGAGGCCACTGCTGGCCCTCTGGTTTACAGAAACAGAAGAACAGAAATTTGTGTGTTAAGTCACTAAGTTGGTGGCAGTTTGTTTCAGCAGCAATAGAAGACTAATACAGACTTGTACTGAAAGTTACACCAGCTTCCTGTAGTGGAACAGAATGCATTCCACTTTAGGAATTTCCAGACTGTGACCTTAGATGAAAAATCACAGCCCTGAGCCAGGAGTGGTGCAGTGGCTCACATCATAATCCCAGTACTCTGGGAGGCTGAGGCAGGAGGATAACAAATTTGAGTCCTGCCAGGGCAACCTAATTACTTAGACTTTATCTCAAAAAAAAAAAAATGTTAAAAAGGTTGCCAATGTGGCTCAGTACAAAGACCCTGAGTCTAATCCCCAGTACTAAAAAAAATAGTGGTCCAGACATGGAGAGCCGAGTTCCAGATGGAAAGTCGGAGGAGGGTCCTGGGAAAGTGATGTGTATATGCCCAGCTCAGGTGTGTGACTGGTTGGATTGAGCTAGGTGAACACAGCAAGGGCCTGGGGTGATGCCGGTGACCCTGACATCACAGGCTGGGCAGGGTCCCCCCTCAGAGAGCACTGGCCAGCAAGGATCCCCTTGTTCATGCCAATTTCCTCCTGCTGGGCTTTTCATTCAGAATCTCACACTCAGCTCTGAGGGGCTAACACAGACGGGAAGGTAGGGTTTCCCCTGCTCTAACACTGGTGTCAGCTTCGATGGCGACCAGGGCTGCAAAGGTGCCTCCTTCTGTCCGGAGTCGGCCTGGGAGGTAGATACAGACGATGAGATCCCAGGAGTCACCACTGGGTCAAGGAACGGCACAGGACCAACTGCAGATGGAGCAGAGACCCAGAGCAGGACGGAGCCAGGTCCTCGTGACACCCTGGAAGCCCGTTCTGCCTTACTTAAGCAACCTGAGCAACCAAGGCAAAAAACCACACTGAGCGACTGCAAACTGTTTTAGACAGGAAGACCCCACTTGGATAACCTTTGGAAGCATCATAGGCTTCCAAATTTCCAACCAAAGACTATTTTTAGTAGCTCTTACCCTGAATCAAGGATAGTTCCCTAAAGGCACTGCTTTGAAGGAATTAAACCCTCAGAGCAAAAGTTCCACCTTTTTACTTTGAAACAGGACAAATCATTGCACCTGTGTAAGTAAAATTACTTTGTAGGTTGCTTAGAAGCCCAGGAGAGGCTGGCCATGGCTTGCATGGCCGACGTCTCGAAGGTAGAGGACGTGGGGCGTGTTGTAACCATACTGTGTTCAGGGTGCTTGTGTGCACAGCCCACTCTAAAAACACATAGGTTCCCAAATGTGGTTTCTGAGTGGTGTGTGATTTTTGTACCGTTACTTTCAGCTGTGGTCTCTCAGTGTCATCAGCGAACATGTTCAGGCTCCGACCCTTCCCTGATGTCTCCACAGAGCTGTGGTCCTACACGGATCCGGCTTGTGCTTCTTCCGCTGGTTTGGACACCTGCTAGCAATAGAGGCTTCTTGGCAGCCGGCTCAGGGATTTGTCTCTGTCGGGCTCCTGGCTGAAGACTCCGGGGAGCTGTGGGCTCGTAGGATGGACAGCATGCCATCAGAGCAGCCTTGGTGTCCTCCGGGGTGCGGCTGTGACGGGCACACCTGTGTATCCTAGTGGGCAGGGGCAGCGCAGCCCGAGAAGGAACAGGGCCAGACCCTGCCTCCTGGGCACCCGTGGTCTGCAGCGCTTTCCAAGTTCAGGACAAGTGTTTCCACACCTATCCACCTCCAAGCAGGGAGGGTATGCTTACCCTACATGTCCACCATGGCTGAGGCCAGCCCAGGCATGGACTTTTAAGCCCTTCTTCTGTGTGTGCGTGTGTGTGCATGTGTGTACGTGTGTGCATGTGTGTACGTGTGTGCATGTGTGTATGTGAGGGGTGGGATCTGGTTACCAAGCCCCAAAGAAGAGCACGAGGCCACCGCTCTTCCTTGAAGTTGAACTTGCTGCGCCTCTGCACCCCGCCCTTGCCCTTGGTCTGCAGACCCCCGAGTGGAAGGCCATGTGGAGAAGGAGCAGCTCAGGCCTCCCAGCACCTGTCTTCTTACCTGGTTGTACGCAAGGCAGAGGAAAATGACAAAGAAGACAGTGTCCACTACTGCAGCCTGTCCATCTCCCCTTAGAATACTTCCTGGTACGACGTCCAGCGCAGGCTCGAACCCATTGCCTTCCTGGACAGAAGCATCAACCACTCTACTGCAGCTCTCATTGGCTGATTTGACTGTGTTCTCCTGAGAACCAGGAGGCCGAGTGTGAGTTCAGAGGGTCCGTGAGGAATCAGCTAGCAATGTCTGCCAGGTGTGACTCCAGAGGGGTGTAAGGGTGTGGTTGATTAGTGATGTCTGCAGGGACTGGACCAGGCAGACCCGGTCCTACTGTCCTCGGGGATCAAGGCTCCTCGGGGCAAAGCAACCCCCGGGCCACACCTTAGCTCAATTTTCGGTCAGAAAGATACTCCTTTTTCCTTTGTAAAATCTCTTTCTCTCTCTGGCTCGCTCTCCTCCCTCCCATTTTATCTCACTTTGGCACTTATAGGTTTTTATTCTATAAACACTTTGCCGTCGTGGTGACATGGACTCATTCAGGACATGTTTACAGTACTTAATGACATCTCCCTGAGAAATAATGAGAATGCCTTTAAAGGTTGTCTTCCTCCGTGCGTGCGCGGGGACGGCTCGCCGGCCGCCAGATGAGAGCTGGGGTCTGGCAGGGGGAGAATTGACTTAATTTCTTTTCACCACATGAAATGGAGTGTCTGGCAGATCTGACCTAAATGCACGGCCTAAAAACCAATTAATTCTGAATTGTGAATGTGTGAGCACATCAGGCTCTGTGTGGAATTCCCGATGAGACAGACAACGCGTACCTGGCTTATCTGCAAAATGTGGAGATTTCTCCGCCTAAATATAGCTAATGGTCCATTATTAAAAAGCAGCTCCAATCACCCTGTGCTTCGGCTCGACGACGATGGGTGGGTCTCAGCAGTGGAGAAAGGGGAGGCTGACCCCACGGGGCCACCCTGGCAGGGGTGGGGGACCCTGGAGCTGGTGTGGGGAGGTGCCCGTCTGACCTGGAGGCCAGGGCCGCTCTGCTTTGCTGGAGGACTGTGCTCGGGTGCTGGCTGCGCACGAGGAGCACAGCGAGCTGGGAGCCTGGAGGAGCGGGGACAGCGGGAGCACCACAGCATCCCCGGGAGACACCCTGGAACTTGACCTCGGCTGGGGCGGAGGGGCCGCTGCCGCTGCCAGCCTGTTCCCTGGGGCTCTGCTGCTGCCCTTACGCCCTCTCTGAATGCTGGCGAGGAGGCCGCCGTCTGGGGAGTGGGTCTCCCCGGGCAGCCGACCAACAACAGAGGCGGGGCGTCCGTGGGATACGCCGGGCACTGCTGCCCCCGAGGGACAGACCTGAGGAGCCCCAGGGCTCCTCGAGGTCCTCAGGGAGACGGGACCGGGCGCTAGAGAGCCACAGACAGAGAGCCCCGAAGTGACGGAGTCCCAGGGAGATGATGGAGCCCCAGGAAGAGGGAACCCCAGGTAACGGTGCCTGGGGAGCCTCTGGAGTACGGATCCCCAGGAAGACTGGGCCCCTGGCAGACAGAACCCTAGCGAGACGGGGCCCAGTGAGCTGAGCCCTGGCTGGCCGAGCTCTGGTGCTGCAGGCAGAGGTGACTCGATGGGGCAGCTTTTGGGTTCTCCCTCCTTAGTCTGGCTTTCCTTACGCCTCTCTGGTTCCTAGGACAGCTCTCTAGTACTTTTAGACATCCCAGTCCTTGTTTCAGACTGAACTTGTGCAAGCCCAAGCGGGACGCCTTGGGTCACCGTGAAGGTGCGTGTCGGGGGCAGCTCCTGCGTGGTGGGCTCCGGAGTCCGGCCGTGGCCTGGGGCTCCCCACCCATCTCATGGACCTCAGGCTTTCCGGGGCCCCGGGTGTGCACAGTGCGGAGACCTTGGGGGACCCCGAGCCACCTGGGAAGAGGCCCTGACACAGGTTTTCAGGCCTGGTGTCAAAGCCGTGCACGATCTGTTAAGTGAGACCCCAGTGCGCTGAAGGAGCTGCGGACAGACTCACGCGTCCACTCGCCACTCGGTCCATTCAACGTTTATAAAACATGGGTCTCCCCTAGGAGTCGCGTTAGGCTTGGCAAACTCGATCTTTAGTCACCTTCTCTGTAACTGTCTCTACGTATAAATCAAAACACTCAATTATTTTTAAAATTTTTAAAATTTCTTTGAATTTGTTTCTATGGCCCGTTTATATACCAGAAAGCTGGTCTTTACTAACATATGTATCTCTTTTCAAGTCCCCTAGAATTCTCCAGCTTGATACAGAACTCGAAATAACTCCTAAAACTAAGTCTATATAGGATGTCCTCTTTATTTGTCAGTTTTCTATATCACTCTACAAATCTTTATCTAATTATCTTTAATTATAATTATTTGCTGAGTCAGGAGCGCTCAGGGATACCTCTTCCGCACCCATTCTTAAGCTCCCTTGTCAGGAATATTTTCAGTGCCTGATTTCGAGGAGTTTGAGGCCCACAGGGCAGCCCTGGGGCGGGCACCAGCACCCCGCTCCTCCCAGGTCTCCGAGTCCTCCGTGCCGGCCTGTGTGAGTCCCCTTCCCGCCGGAGCTCAGGGCCAGGCAGCGTGGTGAAGATGGCACAGACAGCAGATGCGCAAGGCTTTGGCTGGGCCCGGGCCCGCGGGGGTCCGCTCTGAGCTCCGTCTGGGCCCTGCGTGGCCGTGGTCCGGAGAGCGCTGCACTCAGAGATGTTGTCCCCCACTCTCCGTGGGCTCACGCGTGTCCAGGAAGCGTCTCCGGAGGACACAGCGCCCGTGTTCACGTCCACATGCCAGGGTGGCCTGGGCACCAGCTGAACCGTGTGCCCCACCCAAGTCTGTGCGTCAACGCCCGTAGCCCCAGAACCTCAGGCCGGGACCTTGTGTGGAAATAGGGTCATCGTGGAGGTGCTTACTTAAGACAAGGTCACAGTGGAGAGGGGTGGGCCCCGGGGAACACCATGGGAACAGCCAGCCCGGGACCCAGTGAGGAATCTGCAAGACACAGGCACCAAGACCACAGCAAACCTCCAGGAAGGAGGGCCAGGCCTGCCCGCGGGCGTCTCGGGCTGCACCCCCGAGTCTGGGAGACCCTGGGGTTCCATGTACTGCAGCCCCAGCCCCAACTGGGAGTTCTTTGCTTTTTTTTTTTAAATCTCCCAGAGACATCTTCTGAAAGTTTCTGAAAAAGTACAAATGAAACCTGGTGCAGCAGTTCATGTGGGTAATCTCAGCATGAAAGGAGGCTGAGGCAGAAGAATCTACGGCAAGCTTGAGACCTGCCAGGATGGTTTAGGACTTAGTGCGACCCTGTCACTAAATAAATAAATCAATAAACAAATGAATAAATAGAGCTGCATGTGAAGCTCAGTGTTAGGGTGACCCCAGGTTTGACTCCCAGTACTAGAGAAAAAAGAAAAGAAAGAGAAAAAAGAAAAGAAAGAGAAAAAAGACAAGAAAGTGCAAATTGTGAAGTCGCAGAGGTAAGGGGAGAGCACCTCACCCATCTGGGGCCTTCAGACCTCAGCCTTCTTGTTAAAACAGCAGGTCCGGCCCGGCCCACCTGCCCCTTGCAGACTTTGGAACCCGTGGTTGCAGCTGGAGGCCGATGAGGGGACCCAGGTCAGGGCAGGGCGGGCGGATGGGGGGAGACGGGCCCGAAACCGTCTCTACTCTCTCTGACACACGTACTCTGTGTCCTGCCAGCTCACGAAGCACCTCGTGTGTCCCCAGCTCCCAGGAGGCTCGAGCGGGTCCCAGGTCACAGCGCAACCGTGAGCCAGTGGACCACAGACAGGGTGCGACTTCTGGCAGAAAACCGGGGGAAAGAGGAGAAGACGGGGGGCTGAGCCCTCGGCCGCGTGCTGGGAGCGCGGCCCGTGCCGGGGTCTGTGTCTGCGTGGCGGTTGCTGTCGAGGTCACGAGAAGGAACTTTGGTCTGTGCCCAGTGAGCCCGGCTGACCCCTGCCTCGGCCCACGCACCGGGCCAGCCAAGCCGGTGAAAAGTCTCCCGTCCCTTGCACTCCTGAGCCAGGGAACTGCTGTTGTTTCCAGTTTGACTTGGGGGTGCCGTTTGATTTGGGGGTGCACCTTCCTGTCCCTCTCTGCCTCCTCCCCGCCTTCCATCCTTTTGCAAGAAAAACCATTTCAGAACTTACCGCATTCACCCACGAAGACTCAGCCAATAAATTCTTAACTCCAGTGATTAAAGACATTTATGTCCAACGTACAAAAAGAAAAAGTCTCGCTTACATCAGATCCTGGTGTTTGTCTAGCTTAACCAAACAGAGAACAATGTTTGAAAGACAAGGACTAACACAGACATTTCTTGTTTTTTAAAACCAGGCTCAATTACTCAAAAAATGTTGCCTGCTTTGTTGGTTTTAAATGCTTTTATCTCCGTCTGATTTACGGCAGGCCTTGTGTAGACACAGCGCTCCGCTCACCACCTGCAGGCAGGTGTATCTTTTTAAAGCCCGGTGCTGGGGTTCGGGTTCATCCATCAACCTCCCATCAAGGGCCACAGCCGTCCCTCTGTCCTCCCTGCTCCCAGCCCACGGGTCCCTGCCGGGTCAGCGTTTAATTCTGTTCAGGAACCGCAGATCGACGCGGCGGGGAGACCCGGTGGGAGGTGGGCAAGATGTGAGGTCAGAGGAAGGGAAACTAATATTCCCCAGATCTGCATTTCGAGACCAACGGCAGAGGGAAGACCTTCCCGCCTCCTTTTATTTTTATGTTTCCGTTCTTGGAAACATTCAGAGAGACTTTGAAAAGTTACTGAATCTCTTTTTGAAAAAATGGTTTGTAAAAGGAAGATTCACTAACTCAAAGAGCCGGCGGCCTGCAGCGTGAAGAGGCCTTTCAGCAAAGTAATTGGGATTCTTTTCTCTCTTAGCCCCTGTGGTTTACATTTTGTAATATTCTTTTAAATTCTTGAACTCCATTGCTAAGAAGACACTTTGAATTTTGTTGAACAAATAAATAGATGCATGGCTAAATTTCACAAGACATCCAAAGAGCCGGATGTGGTGGCACAGGCCTGTGATCTCAGCACTCAGGAGGCTGAGGCAGGAGGATTGCCATGAGTTCAATGCCAGCCTAGGCTACACAGTGAGTTCAAATCCAGCCTGAACTGCATGACAAGACCCTGACTCAAAAAAATAAAAATTCCGAAGAATGAAGCATGATAGTGACACCAGGAAACACAGCTGGGTACGTGTCCAGGCTCCTGGCTTTTCCCAAAGGATAAAGCTGCTTTTTATAAGTTTGCTTTTTCCTTTAAAGTCAGGGAATCCCCCATACTGCTTTGCATGTGATTAAATGCCTTGTAAATATGCAAATCTAAGATATAATGAAGTACCAGGTAGAAAGTAGTAAATACTTGGTTTTGGTTGATGTTGCAATCTAATGTGGAAGGTCAGTGCCGGCCGAGACCCAGGTGAGAGCCACCGGCCGCGCTGCTTCTCCCCGCAGGTGCACTGCGGAGATCGCTCTTTCTCCAGCCCTGCCGAGGCACCTGTGCTCGGAAACTTCTTCACAAGCAGCGGCAGCTGGAGACGACAGATGAGTTGGAAGCTCTAAGCTTTGAGAATTGGGGCCTAGGGCTCCCACAACACCCCACTGCAGACTTCAGTGATGACAGACAAATGGGGCGCTCCTCCCTGCAGGGCCTGGTGGTGGGGATCCCGGGGGCAGCCTGCCCTCACGGCCTGCAGCTCTGACTCCCCCCTCCCCCAACACCGGGGCTGCTGGCACCCGAGCCGCACACCCGAGGGGGTCACTCTGCAGAGCGGGGCGGCCCCTGGCGGCCCCTCTGTGTCACCCCTGCAGGCTGCTCTCGACTGCATGAGTGTGCCAGGGAGCTCCTGCGGAGGAGAAGGCCTCGTGCCGGGGTTGCCTCTGGTCCTGCCGTGGGCCTACCTGCCTGCCCCGCCTGCGCCCATCGCTAAGGCCCCGGCTACAGACGCTCAGCTCCGCCCCTCCTCGAAGACCGGGCTGCACCTGGCATGGCGCTCAGTGGTGGGCCTGAACCCTGAGCCTGGCCAGTCGAGCCCTTTCGGGGCTGCCCCCGGGTGTCCCTCAAGACCGGACAGTCCTGGGTTGGAGCTGCCGAGGCCCTGTGCTCACTGCTGAGCTCGGCAGGGCGAGAACCGGGGGGCAGGGGGTTCGCTGACCCCGTCTGCAGCTGAGTGTCGTTCCCACAGATGGAGAGCAGGGCGGTGTTTGTCACAGGAGCGGCACCCACCGATACCGATAACGGTGTTTTCCACGGGAGAGCTTGAAGCAGAAAAACCGTTAACACTGCTTACTAATGCATCTCCAAGCAACAACAAACCCGTCAGAAGTTAGCACGGAGAACACATTTTTAAATAAAAAATACTAGACTTTTCTAAACAAAACAGGGAGACATGGCATAGCTTTCACTGTTGTGTTTGCAGCTCTCGGTAACGGAATCCCTGCAGCTGCTTCTGCCTCACTGGTCGCTGTGGGTGTTTTCTCCAAGGCCACAGCACGGCCCGCAAGTGACAGCTTCTTAGAGACCAATGGTACTGTGATTTCAGAAAACCTGCCGTTTCCAGGCTTATAGGATGTGACCAGCACACCCTGCATGCGTGTATGGAAAACCACACTGAACCCCAATAATGTGTATAATTAACACGGGATAGCAACAAATTAAAAAGGAAACAAAGTTCTCTACAAAGTAGAAAGGCTGTTGAGGGGTGTGCTCCTCTGCACCCGAACTCTGATGCAGGCCCGAGTGGCGCGGGGCGCTGCCCGGACCCTGCCGTCTGCACTTGCTGGTGTCTTTGGTGTCTTCAAGGGACAGAGCCACCCGGGCTGTGGCAGCTGGAGACCCCACGCCCACCCAGTCCCCTCTGTGTCCACCTGTGTGGAAGGCCGACAAAGGCCCAGCCCAGCTGAGGTCAGGTGGCCTCGTCCTCACCACATTACCCAGGAGTGGATGTGAGGCCAGGGCAAAGTCTTGCGGAATCAGGCGGAAACTGTACCCCTTTGCATGCTGTGCCCCTCGCTTGGAAAGAGCACGTTGATGCTGGGGGTGGGGTGACCCCTCGGTTCTCATCCTGCAGCTGGAGAGCCCGCGCCGGGCCGTGGGGAGCACAGCAAGAGAGCCCGCAGCAGGCACGGTGAAGCGGCTTCTGCGGCCGCACCCTGCTCCTCATGCTGGGCGGTGCGCCCGGTGCGTTCATCCCGGAGTCTCCAGCCTTGGCCTGGACCTCGGCGCAAACCCCGAGCCCTTGGCCCGTGTCCCCACCCCTCCTTCCTGTGTCCCCGCCATCCTTCTTTGTACCGTTGTCTCCCAACCTTTATGACCGAGCCCAGGCATGAGCCAGGCTGTGACCTCAGCCACACAGCAGCGAGAGGAACAGCAAGACCCGCGAGCGCCCCTCCGCCCCCTCCGACCCTGCGTGCAAGGGTGGGGGGCTCCTCCCGCCTCTGCCTCCGGGGAAGCGGCGGTGGCCTCTGCGAGGTCCCAGCAGATGACTGCCCGGCTCTTCTCCCCTGAGCGCGGCCTCTGCGGCGTCCAGCAGGACCTCGAGGCCTCTGTCTTCTCCCGAAGTCCCGGAGGCTAACCCTCCTTTTCCACTATTCCCAGAAAGCATCTGTCTCTGCTCTCAGGGCTTCTGTTTCTGGGGATCGAGCTCGCAGGCAGCCTCCAAAGGTGACGAGGGACCCCCCGCCCGGGTCGGTGCTCTGTCCCCGCTCAGCTCTGCAAGACGCACGGTGTGCATCTCTGCAAAAGGCAAAGAACACAAGTCCGTTTACCCTGGCCCCAGACCGGAATTAACCCAGCGCAGCGTGCGGGCACACCGACTTCGGGCTCGGCCCGCTGGAGGCCTGGCTCCAGGTACTTTGGTCAGGACTGCAGAGTTTTGACTTGGGGCTTCTTCACTGGGAACTCTAGCTTGGGATTCTCCCTGGGGCCCATCCTGGGGGAAGGAGCTGCTGTCACGGTGTGCGGGACGGGCCAAAGGCTGAGACGGAGATGCTGTGTGTTCGGGCCGAGTCGGCTGTGTGTGGGTACTGACCGGCACCCCCTCCCCAGCGGACGGACGTTTTCAGGAACAGTAGCCAGCGCTGAGCTCAGCGGTGGAGGCTGGGCTGAGCCCCGCGTTGTTTTCGCTGTGCGTTTCTGAGAAAAGACGCTGTCAACAGCACTGTCCCCAGAGAGCCCTGATCAATGTGTCCTCCGGCACAGGGACCTGGGCGGAGGTGAGGCCCAGTGGGCGGGGTGGGGTGGAGGGAGCAGTGGGGTCACTGTGTGTGGCCCCGTCTCACGCCTGGCACGTGCTTCTCGTGGGCGACGGGGCACCCATCGCGACCAGCGCTGAGCCCTGCCTGAGGGGAGCCGTGGGGAGGTGGGCAGAGGGAATCGTGGAGCGCCAGGAGGTATGGCTTCCGTGCAGGAGAAGGGTTTACGTGGGCGGGGACCTCAGGCAGCTCCGGCACAGGGGCACAGGGCGGGGAGCGGGAAGGAAGGAAAGGGGAGAGGAGGGAGCGCAGGGGTGGAGGGGTGGAAGGGGCGAGAAGGCACAAAGCTCCCTGGGCCTCTTCCTGGCCCCGGGAGCTGCCCTGGGCCTCTCCGGGTTGTGCACTGTGCACGGGGGTGGTCACCAACCAGCAGCTCCTGCCCATCCGCAGGGCGCCCCTGCTCAGGCCTGGGGAGGAGCCGCGGCATGGCCGGGCCCCTTCCACTCCCCATCAGCACGCTGCGTCTGTGCATCTGTGGAACCCCTGGAAGAAACCGGAGCAACAGGAAGGAACCAGCTTAATAGCTGTCTTCTGGTCCAGGTCCAGGCAGCACCCTGGCTTTGAGGCAGCGTGGCCACCTTGGCACTGCTGACCCACGGCCACTCCGGGGCGGGACCTGCTGCCTGGACCTCAGCTGTGTCCGGTGCAAGTGTCTGCAGGGCCTTTGCACATCCTCGGGAACGGCCGCCCAGGTCCTGCCACGATGGCTCCTGGTGCCAGTAGAGAGGCCTCCTGGGAGTCCCAGGCCGCCGTGGGCCCCTTACCCGGTTTTGTCTCCTCTGTGGCACATGCTGCTGTCTGACCTCCATGGTTGTGCGCTTGCCATTTTATTTTCTTCTTCCGCACCTGTCAGGGGCTTGGCCTCCTGCGCCTCGCTGTCCACAGCGCCTGAACTCGTGGTTGAATCAGTGAGTGCGTGGATAGGTGAGCGGCCGGGCGGGCGAGTGAACGCAGGGCATGGCCCGCACCCCGCAGGGAGAGGGCCCCAGCGAACCGGAGCTCCGCCTCCCCAGCGAGTGCGCCCTCGGCCTCCCGCAGAGCTGCGGCCTGCCAGGCCAGCGTCCCGACCGGGCATCCCTCCATCTACGCTCAGTGCCCGGCCCGCCCGGAAGGGTTTTCCTCTCTGTCGCTTCCCTCTCTCTGTCCCGCTTTGTCCCCAGGGCCCCTCCCTACAGAGAGCTGTGGGACCGGAGTCCCCAGCGGCCACGGTTCACGGTGGTCCCCGAGCTCCGGCTCTGCTTCCTCAGCAGCTGTAAGCTCCACCCAACCCTGACGCGAGGTGCCGTCGGGCAGGGCCTGCAGGCGTGGTCCGGGCCTCCCACCACCGGGCTCTTTGCCTCTGAGACCTGGCGTCTTTCCTTCCTTCTGTGCACCCCTGGTTCCCCACACCCCCCGCTCTGCAAGCAGCTGTCTGCCTCAATGCCCCGCAGGTCCCCGGTGCATCCCCGAGAGGCCTTCAGAGGCCCTCGCCTGGAGCCGACTGACTGAACCGACTCCCCCACCAAACGACAGTGCCACCAGCCCAGAGGCCAGCGCTGAGGGGCAGCAGGGGCACAGCATGCCCAGGCTTGACCAGGCGGCCCTGGCCTGCGGCTGGGGAGTTGGCTTGCTGTGGGCTGTGTTGACATAATTCGTAGGAGACCTCAGATGGCAGCACACTGTGCGTGGCTTCTGACTGACAAAGCGATTTTCGCAAATCTTAGGCAGGGTAACAAGCAAGTCATTGGCTCCCGCCCGAGGTTGTGACCTTGGAAAAGCTGGGCCACGGCCCCCCCTGGGTCTCACCGGAGGGACAACTCTGCTCTGTTCCCCCTTGGCTCAGGAGAGGGGTGTTCTCTCTTCAGCCTGCATGCCTGTGTTTATTTTATTTTTATTTGTGCGTGTTTGCAACGTACGATGATCACACTCCTCACGGCAAGTGGTCACAGGTGCAGCTTCATTCTGTTTTTATTCTCATCCCTCCTCTCCCCCCACCATCCTTCCCTCCTTCTCTGAGTCCCCTTACCACATGCAAAACATCTATTCATGTTGCCTATTATCTATCTTTTATTTTGCTCTTTAACTTACTTGTAATTTAGGGTTTCTCATATAAGAGAAACCATGTTGTGTTTAACCTGCATCTGATTTATTTCACTAACATTATGGTCTCAACGTGCGTCATTTTCCTACAATTGAAAGTGTGTCCTTCTTTGTGGCGGAGTAGTACTCCATTGTGTATAATTACCACATTCTCTTTATCCATTCACCTGTTGACGGACACATAGGCTGTTGCTAAGATTCGACTATTATGAGTTGTGCTGCTGTAATCCTGGGTGTGCAGGGGTCAGTGTAATAGGGCGTCTCTGGCTCTTCCAGGAGGATGCCTCGCAGGGGAATAGCTGGGTCAAATTTCTACATTTATGGCTCTGAGGAATCGCCTCATCTCCACAGTGGCTGCACGAGTTTATACCCCAACAGCAGTGAGAAGGCTGGGAGCGCAGACAGACAAGGAGGGCAGGTAAGCGCCCCTGTAATCTACCACTTGGAGAAGACTCCTGATGCCGGCGTGTAGGGCTCGCCCTGCCGTGGCTCCTCCGGCACTGGGTGGGAAGCGTCCAGCGAGGACAGCGGCGGCTGATTCACAGAAGCCTTGCTCCGAGCTGTGCATCAGGTGGGTGGAAGGTCAAGGGGGCATGAGAAGGCTGGTCAGAGGTGAGGGGACGGGGTGGCCTGTGTCCTGTGTGGGCGAGAGGACAGGGCGGGTGACGAAGCCTGGACTTCGTCCCCTCCCTCACGACCACATGCTCCCGTAATCACCGACTCCACTGCCTGCTGTTGGCCCTGGAAGTGCACGAATGGATGTTTGCAAAATCCAAAGGATCCCTTGTGTAATAGGACAAAGGTGTCCAGCTCCAGCCCCAAGGGTCAGGAGATGCCCACGTTTCTTTGAAACACTTTTCAAGTGCAAAATGTTCCCTTAAATGTTGGAGGCCTCCATTGCTGAATTTGCCTACTAGCAAACTGACTGCCCTCGGGGGTGGTGTGGTAAGGGCCACTTCAGGGCAAAAGGAGCTTTCAAGTCAAGTACCCTGATTCTCCAGTCCTGTGCCCACATCGTGGGGCCCTTGTGGTGCCTTCCCTTCTATGTGTTGGCTCCCAGGGAATTTTGCTGGCACAGGCTGTGCAAAGTCCGAGGTGGAAATTTGAACTTTGGACAAAAGAGCAAGAGGACAGATTTCCAGGACAGCACACATAGACCAGGAGGATGGCAGGAAGGTGGCCACCATGTACAGTACGGGACCACGAAAGCCAGACCCGCCAGTGGGGAGGAGTGGCGAATGTCCACCTGGGAGCTGCTTGGGGCTGGGCACAGCGTGACCTGTCCGTGATGCCCACACGCTCACTGAGCTCTAAGTCATCACCAGGAGCTTTCTGCCCATGAGCTTCAAACCCTAGACACAGATCCAGGAGCATGTCCAAAGGTGGGACAAAATTTGGAAGCAAATAAGAGGAACTGGGGGCAAAGTAGGAGAAGGCCTGTCCCCAGAGAGCAGGAAGGCAGGGACCCACAGCAGGCTTTGGAGTTCCCCGGGGTGTGGGACAGAGGTGTGCTGCAGGGTGACCTGTGGTGGAGAGGCTGGGCCCTTAGACTGTGGGTCTCTGCTGGTCCGCCGGCTGCTGCAGGAACCTACGGCACACACTCCAGGGCAAGGGATTCAATTAAAAGTGAAACTTGCTCTCTGACGTTGAAGCTAATATCCCTACTTCATCCCAACTGCTGCTATTTGTGCAGGCAGAGCAGCAGTGGGGAGAGACCCAGCGCACACAGAGCGGAAGGTCAGCCGACTCCAGCAGCTGCCGATTTAAGGCCAGCCCTGCACTTTGCAAAGCAGTCGCGCTGTTTGCCTCCTCACAAAGCTCATATTTGAGAATAACTGAGTCTGTGCACGAGAGAGCAGTGGAGATTTGAGTTGGGGTGGGTGTCTTCCGAATGGCAAATTTCTCTGAAGTTGTGGCCCAATACCCCCTACTTTACAAGAAGAGCCTGTGACCTAACTAATACTATTACACATGGATGTATCTGTCATCCCTATAAAATACCTCATTCTGTCTGAACAGAATTTGACTTTAAGTGGTGAGACAAAGCCGTCCCAAGGGGCAGTGTTTCCTCCTGTGCCCAGGGCCAGCTTGGGTGCCCCGAGTTGGTGAGAGTCACAGGGAATCTTCCCAGCACCCCACGCGTGGACCCTGGAGGGGTGTCTGCGCCAGGCCCGCGGGACGGAGGGCAGAGGTGGAGCGAGGGTTTCTTGGTGCACTGAATCAAGTGCCAAGTTCCAGGAACGCGGCTGGAGCACACACCATACGTGCCGTCCACAAGTCGGTCCTCCGGGTCGGTGTTTAACACGCAGCCCATGAGCACGGAGGGGCCAGCTGGTTCTCAGGTGCCGGGGACCCAGCCAGCCAGCGTGTGTGCCTCTTTGCCTCTGTCACAAAGGGAGGACGGGACTGCGTCTCAGCCAGCTGCTCTCAGGCCGCTGTGATGTGGTCCCGCAGCCCACGTGGAGTCCCAGAGCAAGCGGGGGCCTCAGGGGCAGGGTCTGCTTTCCCGAGGAAGGAGCGCTGGCGAGCCCTATTGGGTTTCCTTTGGGAGTTCTTTGGAGGGGGCGCTCCCTCCACTCACCCAGGTGCTGGTAACACCTTTAGGGAGCGCAGTCCTCCCTGCAGTCCTCACACTGGCTGCACAGGGAACTGCAGGAAAGGTGGAGAAAGGAGCCCCAGGCAGGAAGCGACATAGCTGGGGCCGATCTGTAGCAGCCGCTGAT
The DNA here is from genome assembly GCA_004363535.1 of Dasyprocta punctata. Classification (NCBI taxonomy): domain Eukaryota; kingdom Metazoa; phylum Chordata; class Mammalia; order Rodentia; family Dasyproctidae; genus Dasyprocta; species Dasyprocta punctata. The sequence continues at coordinate 24,662 of RJWM01023726.1, forward strand.
CTCTAGCGGGCCGGGGCCCCTCGCTTTCCTCCTGCCCCTGAGTACCGTGGAGGACCCAAGCGTGGACAGGAAGGGCCGCTGGCCCCACAGTGACCTGCAGAGGCTCAGCTTCCGTTCTCAGCCGCATGGACAGCAGCAGCTGCTCCATTCCATCCGCAGACAAGGAGCGAGGGTCAGAGTGACCCCTGGCCCCACCTGAGGACTGGTGCAGGCGGGGTGGCCAGGATTGGGTGCAGGCCGAGAGGCAGGTGTGTGGTGGGGGCTCGGACAGGAGATGCCCCACGGTTCTCAGACTCTGCGCAGCGCTGACAGGGAAATTCTGCACCGGGGGTCACATGATTGTCATGTAAGAAAGAACAGCAGGGCCTCGGGTCCTGTCCTTAGGAAGTATTTATTGTGAAGTCTCTAAACACAGGACAGCAAAACCACCAGGGACCAGGTCCACAGAAGTCTTCCCAGAGTGCAGCCCGCCAGGATCTAAGGTCCGCCCCTCAGGGAAGGCACTGATGAAGACGGGGCGGGGGTCCTGGGGTGGCAGACGCGGGGGACCTGCGTCCTCTCCAGCTGAGCTGTCTGGGTAGCTCCTTCGGGCCCCCAGGGCTGGCGCAGGGAGTGGTACCAGGGCAGAGCTGCCCTGCGCCGTGAGGTCTTCCAGTGGAGATGCCCAGGGCTGGCCACAGACTCTGCCAGGCCTGTCCTGGGTTGGACCCTGGGTGCCCTCCCTCTGAACACTGTTGCCCCATCGTCACCTTCGCACTGGTCCCCACGCTGTGCTGTGACTGGACAGGTGCGCAGCCCTAGTGTCGCCCGGTGAGCAGGGTGGGAGGTGGTCCCTCCCATGCCCTGAGGTGGTTTCAGAGACTGGCTGTCTTGTAACCTGCAGGAAGCAGATCTGACAGCGACCCTTCCATGCTAGAGACTCCCTGATGAGACTCAGTAAAACTGCCTTTACCCTGGCCGTGACTGGACGCTGTAACTCCTCCCAGCACCTACTGTCTCCGATGTTGGTGGGTGAAGATTTGTTCTCAATCACAGTCACTCCCAGCTGGTCAGATCTGGGAGACACCAGCCACTGGGGGCTCCTGCCGGAGAGCACAGAGCCCACTGCATCCACAGGGGTCCTGAGGCTGAGCCCCGTCTCTGAACACAGCATATCCAGGCCTGAGCCGAGAACCCTGTAAACTCCGAACACAGCAGACCCAGGCCCAGAGCCTGAGCCAGGAACCCTGCAGGCCCTGACAGTGAAAATTCTACCTTAGTCACGAGGGAGGTGATCTTTGGGAAGACGAGGGTCTCAGAGGGTGACAAAGGTTCCCTCCCCTGGGACGTTGGGCTGCCATTAGGTGAATCCAGCTCTGCCGGCTGCCCGATACAGCTCATCCCCGGATGCTGGGTCCATGGATTGGTTCCAGGGTCCAAGAGCAGCTGTGACTTTGCCTGGTGTCGTAGTCAGGGTTTGCAAGGAAAAACAATTTAATACAGGATATATAATTTATAGAATTATTTTCTATAATAGTCACCCAAAGAGTCAAATGCAAAAAAGTGCAGGAAATCTGTCCACACACTAAGACCCAAAGAATCCACCTGAGGGCCCGGATCCCATGGCAATGTCCTGCATGAGTCCGGCCATAGACCTTGAGCCCATGACAATGCCCCCCATGAGTCCAGCAGGAGGCCTAGAACCCACGACAATGGCTCATGCAAGTCTGTTTCATGGATCTGCACTGGGAAGGCCCAAAGGCCAACGGTGGAAGCTAGAAAGTCTGTGCCCACGGGGTGAAGGGTCTGTGCCAGCAGGCTGAGGGATCTGCACTGGAGCCAAGAAGTGACACTCAAAATAAGGACCAGGGCACCCCGGAAAAGCACCACAGCCATCCTCAAAGATAATGAGGTCCCAAGCTCCTCTGACGATGAGAACAGCCGAGTTCATATTAGGAGGCCAGTGTGACAAGCTTCTCCTGGAGACTGAGCAGCACACATCTTCCCCTCCGGAGCCAGGAAGCTCAAAGAAAGGACCAGAGCTCCCCCAAAGTGAACCGCAGCCATTCTCAGTGACAGCAGTGTCCTGAGCTCCTCCAAGGATGAAAACAGCCAAGTTCATGTCAGGAAAGAAGCTTGACCAGCTCACCCAGGAGAGCCACCAGCCACAGGAGAACCAACAACCCCACCTCTCCCTCTCCAGTTCCCCTTTTCATGTTGCCGGCAACAGTCCTCAGGTGGGCCGTCCGCACCCAGCACCGCGCGATTCAGCTCAGCTGGGCGTTACAAGTCGGCCACCAGTTGTCAGTCCACCACACCTGGTGACATCTCAGTGGGGGCTGGCCCAAAGCCAGGCTGGTCTAGTTTCAGCCTCCCGTGGATGTACCCCCACGTGACCACATACGCACACACACAAACACCTAAACACACGTACGCGCACACACACATGAACACACCCCTAAGGTGGAAATGCTGCAGGCACCTTTCCAGAGCAGCCCCCCGCAGCAGCGGCTGGGAGCCTGGCCTCTGGAGCAGCGCAGGCCATAGAGAGGGCCGCTGCTGAGGCTGGTGGCCGCTGGGAGCCACGCTCTCACCGTGAGGCAGTGCCGTCACCACGTGCTCCCTGGGAAGACACCCGTGCAGCCAGCGTGGCCCGGTCCTGGCCCCGCCTTCCCTCCCCCCACCCAGTAGAGCCAGGGACAGGGATGGGGACTGGGACTTGCACAGACTCCAGGAGCAGGTGGAGGGTGGGGCAATCATGGCCCCCGTGCCATAGCTTTGGCTAAGGAGAAATGCAATGCGGCCTTCATTCAGGTCGGGTTGAAGAAACACACATTGCTCCGGACACACCGCGGCCCTGCGTCCCCATGCCAGCCTCCCTTCCCTCCCAGCCAGGCGCAGCCAGGAGTGGGCCTCGCGCCCACCCTGCCGGAGACCCATGCCTCCGAACACGCCCTTTCCTCCCGGCATCCGCTGGGTGTCAGATGTGTCAGACACGTGATGTATGCGCCCATGTCCCCGGGGCTCCAGATATTTATGACCAGGGCCCGCTTCCCGGTCGCCCTTGCACTTGGCCGCCAGCTCCCATTCTTCTGGACAATGGGCAGATGGTTTAACTGTTTACTGCTTCAAGACATTTTAAGAGGTAATGAATGTACAAACAGCAGGAATAGAAGGGCCCTCTGTGAGGTGGCTCAGCGTCGGGATGGAAAATTCAAACAATATTAGCCTCAAAAAGTCAACACTACACACCCTTCAACTAAGGACCTACAAACAAACAGAGTTCCTCTGTACACACATTAGCTAGCACGCCTCTCATGACCTCGGGTCTGCCTGGGGCTCAGAATGTTCTGGAACTCCTGAGGAGGGCGCTGTCTCCTACCAGCTTTCAGTGTTGGGACTTCTGCCCCTGCTTGTCTAGCGGGGGACGAGGACCAGGGCTGGGATGCGTCTGGCCTGGGTGCCACGCGGTGTGGGGTCCAGGTCTCCGGCTCCTCACAGTCGCAGAGACGAAGACCGAGGGCTCCACACGTCCCCATCCCTCACACTTGAAGGGCGGGGTGACCCTTTCAAAAAGGAAACAAGAAGGGGAAAGGAGCCCACCGTGGTGACTTCCTGCTCATGGAAGCCTAGAAAAACCAGTTTATTCTCTGTCTTTTCAAGCATTGAATGATGTGATTCGAAAACTACACCCTATTTTGTGAAATACTGGACTCTAGACCCTTCAAAAATGGCCCTCATTCTGGTCAGCTGAGCTTCTGTTCATTATAAACGAGGCGGCCATCTTGCTCAGACGTCTTTCCAGAAACATGCGGCTGTGGGAGTACGCTGCGCGCTGCGTGTCTGACATCCACCAGGCCTTCCGCGTCTTCCGAATGGCGCCTTCCCAGGCTGTCCACCGAAGACACGGTTAGAAGACGTGTTTGCAGAACACTGCTTCCCCTCCCTGTTTAGTGTGCTTACCCCCAGGAGCCCACAAAGATGAAAGGAGTGTCACCTCAGCTTTAGTGGTTTCACAACCCTGGGAAAGAAAGTCACTGGCTACTGTAGCACATCAAGAAGTAAAACGAAAAACAGAGTATTTCCAACACTACCTTTTCCACATTAAACTGGTGATTTTCAGTCGGTTCGTTTGAATGCAACTCTGTGAAATGGAAAAGTTTAATATCACAGTCAATATCTGGGGTCTTCACTACCTTCATCACCTTTGCTTTTCTGTTTTGTTTTGTTCTGTAGCCACACGAAGTTACCCAGGTGAGAATTTCACAGCATAATGAAGAGCAGGTGACTCTTCTCTCCAAGAACAGTCCGAGCGACAGCCATGAGCAACTAGAAGCCACACAGGGGAAGGTGGTTTATATCTTCAGACAATTTCCACAGATTCAAAAACAGACACGACCTATAAAATGCGGGGAGAAAAGCCTGGTCTCGGAGTTTTTGTGGAGTCAACGTGGCCTGACCACGGTCGCTGGAAGGGCGCTTAGCAAAGCCCCTTTCATTGTGGCACAGATCTCCCCAGGACATTCTTGCAAAAGGCCTGCCTCAGAACAAGCCGGCTTTCTAATTGAGGCCAGCTTAAGGCCTCGCTGGAGCAGCTCAATAGCGGGCCCACTGCCGGGGTCTCCCCCTGCCGCCCTCCCTTGTCTGATAGAGCAGGCCTCTCCCCCGGATCAAGGCATTAAGGTTTGGGTTATTCGTATTGATTTTAGGTGCTGCTAGGCTGCACCAGCCATGCTTATATGTATGGCTCACAAATTCTACTTTAAAATGTCACTGCCATTTCATTTCCTCTGCCATCAAAACCACAGGCAGAGGGGCTGCTCATTAACCTTGGGGGTCGCGGTCTTCTCTCAGGCACAGGGGTGGGGGCTCTGTGCATTCCCAGAGCCTCACAGACAGCAGGAACATGGGGTGGGGGCTTCCCCAAGATACATCTTCCAAAATTAAAAAAAAAAAGGAGGAAAATTTTCAAATCTTTTTCTCTGCTAATTTGAAACCTTTTCCCATTCCCGAAGGAACCCCTGGAAATAGGAAGGCCCTCTAGCGGCTGAGGAGGGAGCTCGGAAGAAACGGGCTCTTCCACACAGTTTGACATCACTGGACACACAGCCACACCTACGGACGGCAGTGGGCGCAGGAATTCCCACCCGGCACAGGCGCACGGCTATCAGGGGCTGCAGCCACGCCCTGGATTCCACTGGAATGAATCCCGAAGAAACTGTGGATTTGCCGATCACTTGGAATCAATGAAGTTGTCCCCCTGAAATTCTAATGTAAATCTTTCCCAGTGAAACAGGCCAAGTCAGCCATCTAATAATTTTAAATAGATACTCTCCCTCCTCTGCCTGGAAGAAAGCTTTCTTTAACTGGAAGCCAGACGGAAACCTACACACAGGCACAGCCATGACTGTATTTATCAGTCGACAGTGATCCTTCAACAAACATGCGGTGGGTAAAAATAAAACACATGTTTTCCCTTATTTCTCTGTAAGCGCTTACTTAAGGTTTTATTATATTTGGCCATGGGACATTCAGTAAACTTACTGATGATATCAAAGAATGATTTTACAAACACTAAAAGTTACACTATTGACACCTCCAAATTCTGGAGTATTTACATTGTGTTAGGTGCACACTTGCTCTGGGAGATTAACAAACATTACTAGAAAGGCTGTGTCCAAATCCACCCTGGTTGTTTATAAAACCTTTACAACTCATCAGCTTCCACTAACACACTGGCACTGTTCAATTACCATCAGTTTTAGAGAGCCTTAGCAAAACATCTAGTGCCCATGTAAATAGACAAATCTGAAAACTAGCTGGTCTGTTGGCTTACATACTGTAGGTAATGTTTTCTTTTGCTCAAATTTGTTCTGGAAACTAATCATGCTCTGATAAAGCCATCTGCAAATATGAGGAAGATTGACACCCACATGTCAAAGTTTACACAGCCTGACCAAGTGTACTTATAGAGCAGATGATGTAAGGCTCCCCAGCAGCTTCCCTGGGGCCATGTTGGAATGGCGCTTTCCTGCGGGAAAGCCCCCCGGGAAAGCAGAGCTTGTCATTTCCCTCACCAAGCTGAACCTCTTTGAAGGGGCTGGGTGCTGACCTCAGTGTCCACTCTGGAACCTTAGCTTCATTCCTCGGGCATTGTCAGTCTAGGACCACAGATGACTATCGCGTAACTGATTCCAAACACAATTGCTTTCTGCATATCACTAAACCTTGCACTAATCCCGGAAGTGACGGTAACTTATTGTCCACATGCTAGAAAGCATAGCATTGAATATAAATGACAGTAGTGGCAGGAAATGACACTCGCCTAGCAGTTTGAAGGCCAGCAACTTTGGGGTGTGCATTATTTAATATTGTGGGAAGGAGTTTATACACAGACTCTTCCATCCACACTCAAAGGGGCTGAAAACTTTCGTCCAGAGCAGCTGGAGTGCTGAACGTGTTTGGATACGAGCTCGTCCGCCTCTCACCGTAGCAAGGAGCCTTTCAGTGTGGAAGTTCCCAGCACGACCCTCTTTTTGCTCAGGGCTGACCAGGTTCCACAGAAACAAACTCAGGGGCTCTGCTGTGTGGTCCCGCTCTGCCTTTGGGGTAGTACCATGAAAGATGAGATACAGCCGCGTGGAGGATCAGTTTGTTGAGAACTTACTACTGAGGGCTCAGAGAAATGTGTTTGAAAGTTTATTCTTGAATTTTTCTCCAGGTAGACTGCAAATGCTCTTGTTCACATTTGCAGAATACAGCCTAGTAATTTTTTTTTTGGAGAATATGATACTTGCTTCTCTCTTTTCGATAGTTCTCATGATCGCTTGTTGGTTTTCATTTCTACTTATTTATTTATTTATTTATATTTTTGCAGTGCTGAGGAAGGAACTCAGGGCCTCGTGCCTGCCAGGCAAGGGCTGTAGCCACCAAGCCGCTCGTCCACCACAGCCTGGGCTTTAATGTTTAATTACCAATTAGAGCCCTTCACCTGCCAGCTACTGCAGTTCCCATCTTAAAGATGGACACTTCCTTAATATATGACCACTTCAGGATTGCGATTCTTTTAAATTTCTGATTTGCAGATTATTTTGCTTGGTGTTTTAGTGACTCTGTGGGCAGCAGGGG